>VZUI01010618.1:0-13056 GCA_013401135.1 Cettia cetti | reverse complement strand
AAATCCCTGAGGCTTCAAAGGAAAATAAATAAAAAGTGTTAAAAAACTTCCTAACTTCCTTCCTTTAGCCCCTCAAAAATCCCTCAAAAATCCCAAAAAATTCCCAAAAAATCCCTCAAAAAATCCCAAAAAATTCCCCAAAACTTCCCAAAAAATCCCAAAAAAGTCCTCCCAAAATCCCCCAAAAATTCCAAAAAATTCCCAAAAAATCCCACAAAAATTCCCAGAAAATCAAAAAAAATTCCCCAAAATTCCCAAAAAGTTCCCAAAAAATCCTCTAAAAATCCCCAAAATTCCCAAAAATCCTCAAAAAACCCCCCAAAAAATCCCAAAAAATTAAAAAAAAAAATAAATCTGAAAAAAATCCCAAAAAATTCCCCAAAAATAAAAAAAAATCCAAAAAAATCCCCTAAAAACCTCCAAAAAAAAAAAAAAAAATCCTTCAAAATTCCCAAAAATCCCAAAAAATCAAAAAAATTTTGTGTTTTATCCCAGGAAAAATCATCTCCATCGACACGAGCTCCCTGCGCGCCGCGGGCCGGACGGGCTGGGAGGATCTGGTGCGGAAATGCATCTACGCCTTCTTCCAGCCCCAGGGCCGAGAGCCCTCCTACGCCAAGCAGCTCTTCCAGGAAGGTAAATCCCAAAATTTTCCAGCTGGGAATGGGATTTTCCTAAAAAAAATCCCAAAATCCCATGGTTGCATTCAGGATTTTTACAAAATCCCGTTGTTGCAATCGGGGGTTTTCAGAAATTTTGGGTTTTGTGGGGGTTGTTTTGGGCTCCTACGCCAAGCAGCTCTTCCAGGAAGGTAAATCCCAAAAATTTCCAGCTGGGAATGGGATTTTCCTAAAAAAATCCCAAAATCCCATGGTTGCATTCAGGATTTTTACAAAATCTCGTTGTTGCAATCGGGGTTTTTCAGAAATTTCGAGTTTTGTGGGGGTTTTTTTGTGCTCCTACTCCAAGCAGCTCTTCCAGGAAGGTAAATCCCAAAATTTTCCAGCTGGGAATGGGATTTCCTAAAAAAAATCCCAAAATCCCATGGTTGCATTCAGGATTTTTACAAAATCCCATTGTTGCAATCGGGGTTTTCAGAAATTTTGGGTTTTGTGGGGGTTTTTTTGGGCTCCTACTCCAAGCAGCTCTTCCAGGAAGGTAAATCCCAAATTTTTCCAGTTGGGAATGGGATTTCCCCCAAAAAATCCCAAAAATCCCAGTGTTGTATTCGGGGTTTGTGGAAATCTCGTTTTTTGTGGGGTTTTTTTGGAAGGTAAATCGAGGTTTTTTTGAAATTTCAGTTTTTTGTGGGGTTTTTTTTGGGCTCCTACTCCAAGCAGCTCTTCCAGGAAGGTAAATCCTAAAAAATTCCAGTTGGAAATAGGATTTCCTAAAAAAAATCCCAAAATCCCATGGTTGAATTCAGGATTTTTACAAAATCCCATTGTTGCAATCGGGGTTTTTCAGAAATTTTGGGTTTTGTGGGGGTTTTTTTGGGCTCCTACTCCAAGCAGCTCTTCCAGGAAGGTAAATCCCAAATTTTTCCAGTTGGGAATGGGATTTCCCCCAAAAAATCCCAAAAATCCCAGTGTTGTATTCGGGGTTTGTGGAAATCTCGTTTTTTGTGGGGTTTTTTTTGGAAGGTAAATCGAGTTTTTTTTGAAATCTTGGTTTTTGTGGGGTTTTTTTTGGGTCAAAAGCCCCCCTACGTCAAGCAGTTCTTCCAGGAAGGTAAATCCTAAAAATTTCCAGTTGGAAATGGGATTTCCCAAAAAAAATTCCCCAAAATCCCAGTGTTGTATTCGGGGTTTGAGGAAATCTCGTTTTTTGTGGGGTTTTTTTGGAGGTAAATCAAGGTTTTTTTTAAATCTTGGTTTTTGTGGGGTTTTTTTGGGGGCAAAAGCCCCCCTACGTCAAGCAGTTCTTCCAGGAAGGTAAATCCTAAAAATTTCCAGTTGGAAATGGGATTTCCCCAAAAAAATTCCCCAAAATCCCAGTGTTGTATTCAGGGTTTGTGGAAATCTCGTTTTTTGTGGGGTTTTTTTGGAAGGTAAACCGAGGTTTTTTTGAAATTTCATTTTTTTGTGGGGTTTTTTTTGGGCTCCTATGCCAAGCAGCTCTTCCAGGAAGGTAAATCCCAAAATTTTCCAGCTGGGAATGGGATTTCCTAAAAAAAATCCCAAAATCCCATGGTTGCATTCAGGATTTTTACAAAATCCCATTGTTGCAATCGGGGTTTTCAGAAATTTTGGGTTTTGTGGGGGTTTTTTTGGGCTCCTACTCCAAGCAGCTCTTCCAGGAAGGTAAATCCCAAAATTTTCCAGCTGGGAATGGGATTTCCTAAAAAAATCCCAAAATCCCATGGTTGCATTCAGGATTTTTACAAAATCCCATTGTTGCAATCGGGGTTTTTTCAAAATCTCGTTTTTTGTGGGGGTTTTTTGGGCTAAAGGACCCTGTGCCAAGCAGCTCTTCCAGGAAGGTAAATCCCAAAATTTTTCCAGCTGGGAATGGGATTTCCCAAAAAAAATCCCAAAATCCCATGGTTGTATTTGGGATTTATTCGAAATCCCATTGTTGCATTTGGGGTTTTTCAGAAATTTCAATTTTTGTGGGGGTTTTTTTGGGATCCTATGCCAAGCAGTTCTTCCAGGAAGGTAAATACTAAAATTTTCCTGCCGGGAATGGGATTTCCCAAAAAAAATCCCAAAATCCCAGTGTTGCCATCGTCTTCTCTCAGGATTTTGCTGGAATTTTCCAGGAATTCCCAGTTTTTCCCCTCAGTGATGATCCCAGCACTGCCCTCAGCCCCTCAGCAGCGACAGCTCCGTGCTGATCCTCCCTGGGTCCTTTTGGGTTTTTTGGGATCAGATTCCCACTGAATTGAGGGTTTTGAGGATTAGATTGGGATTTTATTGGAATTTTCTCATAATTTACTGGAATTTTCCAGGAATTCCCAGTTTTTCCTCTCAGTGACAATCCCAGCACTGCCCTCAGCCCCTTGCCCTTCACGCTGAGCTCCGTGCTGATCCTCCCTATGTTTTTATCATTTCCTTGGGATTTTCTCGGGATTTTCTCAGGATTTTCTGGGATTTTCTCAGGATTTTCTGGGATTTTCTCTGAATTCCCTTGGGATTTTCCATGATTTTCCCAGTTTTTCCCCTCAGTGACAATCCCAGCACTGCCCTCAGCCTCTCGCCCGCCTCACGCAGAGCAGCAGCTCCGTGCTGATCCCCCCTGGGTCCTTTTGGGTTTTTTGGGATCAGATTCCCACTGAATTGAGGTTTTTGGGACTATATCAGGATTTTCTTAGGATTTTGCAGGAATTTTGCAGGAATTTTCCAGGAATTCCCAGGTTTTCCCCTCAGTGATGAGCCCAGCACTGCCCTCAGCCCTTCCTCCCCTTCACGCTGAGCGACGGCTCCGTGCTGATCCCCCCTGGGTTTTTATCATTTCCTCGGGATTATTTTGGGATTTTCTGGGATTTCCTTGGTGTTTTTTGGGATTTCCTCGGGATTGTTTTGGTATTTTCCACATTTTTCCCTGTTTTCCCCTCAGTGATGACTCGGGGCACGGCGTTCAGCCCCTGGTACCGCTTCACGCTGAGCGACGGCTCCGTGCTGATTCCCCCTGAGTTTTTATCATTTCCTCGGGATTTTTGTGGGATTTTCTGGGATTTCCTTGGTGTTTTTTGGGATTTTCTCAGCATTCCCTCGGCGTGCTGATCCCCCCTGGGTTTTTATCATTTCCTCGGGATTTCCTTGGGATTTTCTGGGATTTCCTTGGTGGTTTTTGGGATTTTCTCAGCATTCCCTCGGGATTTTCCACACTTTTCCCTGTTTTTCCCCTCAGTGATGACTCGGGGCACGGCGTTCAGCCCCTGGTACCGCTTCACACTCAGCGACGGCTCCGTGCTGATCCCCCCTGGGTCCTTTTGGGCTTTTTGGGATCAGATTCCCACTGATTTGAGGTTTTTGGGATGAGATTGGGTTTTTCCTAGGATTTTCTCAGGATTTTCTTAGGATTTCCCCAGGATTTGGGTGTTTTTCCCCTCAGTGACAATCCCAACACTGCTCTCAGTGCCTCATCCCCTTCACGCTGAGCGACGGCTCCGTGCTGATCCCCCCTGGGTTTTTATCATTTCCTCGGGATTTCCTTGGGATTTTCTGGGATTTCCTTGGTGGTTTTTTTGGATTTTCTCGGAATTCCCTCGGGATTTTCCACACTTTTCCCTGTTTTTTCCCTCAGTGATGACTCGGGGCACGGCGTTCAGCCCCTGGTACCGCTTCACGCTGAGCGACGGCTCGGTGCTGAGCGCGCAGACCAAGTGCCGGCTGTGCTACCCCTCCAGCCCCGAGCTGCAGCCCTTCATCATGGGTGTGCACGTCATCGACAGGTGAGCGTTCCCACAGGGAAAAACACGGCATGGACACGGGAAAAACATGGGAAAAACATGGGAAAAAATCTGGGAAAAATGGGAGAAATTCTGGGAAAAAAAAGGGAGAAATTCTGGGGAAAATTCTGGGGAAAAATGGGAAAAATTCTGGGAAAAAATGGGAAAAATTCGGGGATCAAAAGGGAAAAATTCTGGGAAAAATTCTGGGAAAAATTCTGGGAAAAATTCTGGGAAAAAATGGGAAAAATTCTGGGATCGGAGGGAAAAATTCTGCGATCAGGAGGGAAAAACTCTGGGAAAAAATGGGAAAATTTCTGGGATCAAATGGGAAAAATGCTGGGATCAGGAGGGAAAAATTCTGGGATCAAAGGGGAAAAATTCTGGGAAAAAAATGGGAAAAATTCTGGGAAAAATCAGGGAAAAATCCGGGATGAGGACGGAAAAATTCTGGGATGAAATGGGGAAAATTTTCCAAAGGGAAAACACAGGATTAAAAATGGGAAAAATTCTGGGATCAAATGGGAAAAAAATCTGGGAAAAAATGGGACAAATTCTGGGAAAAAAAGGGGACAAATTCTGGGAAAAAAATGGGACAAATTCTGGGAAAAAATGGGAAAAAATCTGGGATCAAATGGGAAAAATTCTAGGAAAAATTATGGAAAAAAATGGGAAAAAATGGGAAAAATTCTGGGGAAAAACGGGGAAGAACTCTGGGATGAGGAGAGAAAAATTCTGGGATGAGAAGGGAAAAATTCTGGGAAAAAAATGGGAAAAATTCTGGGAAAAAATGGGAAAAATTCTGGGATCAAATGGGAAAAATTGTGGGATCAAAGGGGAAAAATTCTGGGATCAGGAGGGAAAAATTCTGGGAAAAAATGGAAATGTTGGGAATTCCCCCCCAAAAAAATTCCTAAAGGAGAAATTTTCCAGTGGTTTTCACTTTCTGGGAAGGATTTTTTTTTCCTACAATTCAGCCTCGAGCTCAGAAATTTGGGAATTCTGAGGGGGGAGATTCCAATCCCCAAATTCCCAGATTTTGGAAGGGATTCCCAGGAGCTTTAATTTTCCTTCCCAGCCAGTCCAGGTGGGAATTTTTGGGATTTGTGCTGCTGTCAGAGCAGAATTTGGGAATTCCAGACCTCAAAAAAGAGTTGGAACACCCGGAATTCCCAGCAGGGAATTTTTGGGATTTCTGCCACTGTTGGAGCAGGATTTGGGAATTCCAGACCTCAAAAAAGGTTTGGAGGAGCTGGAATTCCCAGCAGGGAATTTTTGGGATTTGTGCTGCTGTCAGAGCAGGATTTGGGAATTCCAAACTTCAAAAAAAGTTTGGCTCACCCAGAATTCCCAGCAGGGAATTTTTGGGATTTCTACTGCCTCTGGAGCAGAATTTGGGAATTCCAGACCCCAAAAAACTTTTGGCTCACCCAGAATTCCCAGCAGGAAATTTTGGGATTTCTGCCACTGTTGGAGCAGGATTTGGGAATTCCAGGCCTGGACAAACCTTTGATTCACCCAGAATTCCCAGCAGGGAATTTTTGGGATTTCTGCCACTGTTGGAGCAGGATTTCCTGGACAAACCTTTGATTCACCCAGAATTCCCAGCAGGGAATTTTTGGGATTTCTGCCACTGTTGGAGCAGGATTTAGGAATTCCAAAGTCTTGCCTCACCCGGAATTCCCAGCAGGAAATTTTTGGGATCCCCTCTCCCCTCCCCAAACCTCATGGCTAAAAAATTCCCAATTTTTTCCATCTTTTCCTCCCCGCAGGGATCCCGGAATCCTCCCGGGCCAGGACTCCCTCCCCCGGCTGCCCAATCCCAACGTTTCTCCTGGAATTCCTCTCCCCACGGCCGCTTCCAACGGCTCCTCCCATCCCTGCAGCGCCCTCGGCAGCCTCGCGAATCCCCCGGGATCCTCCGGCCTCAATTCCCACCCTTTATCCCCGGGGAATTCTCCGGGAATGCCTCGGCACCGCTGCCGCGCCAATCCCCGCGTTTTTCCCGAGGGATTCGCGCCGTCGGCGAGGCAGAATCCCCAGAACCCTCCGTCCGTGAAAGCCGAGGGGAAGGACGACGCGGAAATTCCCGAGAAACCCCCGGATTTGGGAATTCCGGCGGGATCCGAAGGCACCAGCCAACGATTGGTGCAGCTGCTGGCCAGCACCGCCGAGCAGCAGCTGCGGCACCGCGCCGAGGCCGCCGAATCCTTGGGAATTCCCGGGAATAATTCCGGGAATTCCGCGTGTCCGTCGGCGCACAGCTCGCTGACGGAGCGCCACAAGATCCTGCACCGGCTGCTGCAGGAGGGCAGCCCCTCGGAGGAGCAGGAGAAGAAGGAGAACCCCGGGAATAACTCCGGGAATTCCGGCGGGAATTCCGGCGGGAATAGCGCGGCTGCTGAGGCGGAGAAGAGGAAGGAGTGCAAGGATCACCAGCTGCTGCGCTTCCTGCTGGACAAGGAGGAGAAGGAGGCGGGAATGCCGGGGGCCGAGGAGAAGAGCGAGGCGGCCGAGGCGGGCGCGGGAAATCCCGGGAGCGCGCCCGGAGCGCCCGAGGAGGGGAAGGAGCAGACGCAGGGGCAGGTGAGGGCACGGGGGAAATTTGGGGATTTTTATGGGGTCTGGAGCCCAAATTCCCGGAATTTAGGGGGTGTGGGAGGGTTTGGATCAAAAAATCCTGGAATTTCTGGGGTCTGGGAGGGTTTGGAACCGAAATTCCTGGAATTTACGGGGTCTGGGAGGGATTGGATCAAAAAATCCTGGAATTTCTGGGGTCTGGATCCCAAATTTCTGGATTTTCTGGGGTCTGGAGGGGTTTGGGAATTTGGGCTCTGAATTCCAGGATTTTTCCTTCTTTTTCCTGGGAATTTTGGGAATTTGGACTCCTCATCCCAGAATTTTTCCCATTTTTCCCAGAATTTTTCCCAGAATTTTCCCCTCTTGATCCTGGATTTTTTTCCCGTTTTTTCCCAGAATTTTTCCATGAATTTCCCCTGCTGATCTCGGATTTTTCCCAGAATTTTTCCCAGAATTTTTCCTGGTTTTTTCCCAGAATTTTCCCCCTTTTTTCCCAGAATTTTTCCCAGAATTTTCCCCTGAATTTTCCCCTGCTGATCCCGGATTTTTTCCCATTTTCCCCAGATTTTTTCCCAGATTTTTTCCCAGAATTTTCCTCTGCTGATCCTGGATTTTTTCCCATTTTTTCCCCTCCTCATTCCAGAATTTTCCCCATTTTTTTCCCAGAATTTTCCCCTCTTGATCCCAGAATTTTTCCCATTTTTCCCCTTTGATCCCAGAATTTTTCTCATTTTTTCCCAGAATTTTCCCCATTTTTTTTCTTTGATCCCAGAATTTTTCCCAAGATTTTTCCCAGAATTTTTCCCTCCTGATCCCGGATTTTTTCCCATTTTTCCCAGAATTTTTCCCATTTTTTCCCCTCCTCATCCCGGATTTTTTCCCGTTTTTTCCCCATTTTTTCCCTTCCTCATCCCGGATTTTTTCTCATTTTTTCCCAGAATTTTCCCCATTTTTCCCCTTTGATCCCAGAATTTTTCCCAGGATTTTTCCCAGAATTTTTCCCTCCTGATCCCGGATTTTTTCCCATTTTTTTCCCAGAATTTTCCCCATTTTCCCCCATTTTTTCCCCTCCTCATCCTGGATTTTTTCCCATTTTTTCCCCTCCTCATCCCGGATTTTTTCCCGTTTTTTTCCCATTTTTTCCCCTCCTCATCCTGGATTTTTTCCCATTTTTTCCCCTCCTCATCCCAGAATTTTTCCCACTTTTTCCCCAGAATTTTCCCATTTTTCCCAGAATTTTTCCCATTTTTTTCCCCTCCTCATCCCATTTTTTTCCCCATTTTTTCCCGGATTTTTCCCCTTTTTTTTCCCATTTTCCCCAGAATTTTCCCCATTTTTTCCCGGATTTTTTCCCATTTTTTCCCCTCCTCATCCCGTTTTTTCCCCATTTTTTCCCGGATTTTTTCCCATTTTTTTCCCAGAATTTTCCCCATTTTTTCCCAGAATTTTTCCCATTTTTCCCCCTCCTCATCCTGGATTTTTTTCCCCGTTCTTTCCCAGTTTTCGGCCGAGCTGGAGCAGCTGGATCAGCTCCTCCCTTCCCTGGAGAAAGCGGCGCCGATTCCCGAGCCGGGAATTCCGGGAATTTCGGGAATGTCGGGAATGTCGGGAATGTCGGGAATGGCGGCAGCGACGCCGCTGCAGCCCGGCACGGCCGCCAGAGCGCCCTCAGGTACGGAAATTCCGGAATTTGGGGGAATTTTGGGGAATTTTGGGGGAATTTTGGGGATTTTTTGGGAATTTTGGGGGGAATTTTGGGGATTTTTTGGGAATTTTGGGGGGATTTTTTGGGACATTTTCGGCGAACTTTGGGGAATTTTTGAGAATTTTTGGGAATTTTTGGGGAATTTTTGGGGAATTTGGGAGAATTTTGGGGATTTTTTGGGAATTGTGGGGAATTTTGGGGATTTTTTTGGGATTTTTTGGGAAATTTTGGGCGAATTTTGGGGAATTTTTGGGGAATTTTTGGGAATTTTTTTGGAGTTTCTGGGGATTTTTTGGGAATTTTGGGCGAATTTTGGAGAATTTCAGGGAGTTTTTTTGAATTTTTGGGAATTTTTGGGAAATTTGGGGAATTTTGGAGTGTTTTGGGGAATTTTGGGGATTTTTTAGGAATTTTGGGGAATTTGGGCGAATTTTGGAGAATTTTTGGGAATTTTTCAGAAATTTGGGGAATTTTTTGGGGAAATTTTGGGAATTTGGGGGAATTTTTGGGGAATTTTTGGGAATTTTTTGAGAATTTTGGAGAATTTTTTGGAATTTTTGGGGCAATTTATGGGAATTTTGGGGAATTTTTGTGAATTTTTGAGAATTTTTGGGGAATTTGGGGGAATTTTTGGGAAACTTTGGGAATTTTGGGAATTTTTGGGAAATTTGGGGGAATATTTGGGGGAATATTTGGGGATTTTTTGGGACTTTGGGGGAATTTTGGGGATTTTTTAGGAATTTTGGTGAATTTTTTGGGAATTTATGGGGAATTTTGGGGAAATTCTTGGAAATTTTAGAGAATTTTGGGGAATTTTTTTGGGATTTTTAGGGAATTTTGGGGAGTTTTGGGGAATTTTGGGTTCAAATTCTCAGCCTGCTCCCATCAGAGGATGGGAAAAACGGGAATTCCAGGCTGGAAAAATGGGAATTCCCGTAAATTTTGGGATTACAGGATGGGAATTCCAAAATTCTGGAATTTGGGGTCCAATTCCAATGAAAACCCCATTGAAAACCCCCCAAAATTTGGGAATTTTTGGCTGGAATCCCCAAATTTCCACCCAGACCCCCAAAATTCCCAAATTTTTTTTGGGAATTCCATCCAGAATTCCCAAATTTCCACCCAAAACTCCAAAATTCCCGGATTTTTTGGGGAATTCCATCCAGAATTCCCAAATTTCCACCCAGACCCCCAAAATTCCTGGATTTTTTTGGAAATTCCATCCAGAATTCCCAAATTTCCACCCAGACCCCCAAAATTCCTGGATTTTTTTTGGAATTTTGGCTGGAATTCCCAAGTTTTTGCTTAAAACTCGACCCAGACCCCCAAAATTTTCTGGGTTTTTTTGGAATTTCATTCAGAATTCCCAAATTTCCACCCAAAACTCCAAAATTCCTGGATTTTTTTGGGGAATTCCATCCAGAATTCCCAAATTTCCACCCAGACCCCCAATATTCCTGGGGTTTTTTTGGAATTTTGGCTGGAATTCCCAAATTTTTGCCTAAAACTCCAAAATTCTTGGATTTTTTTCAGAATTCCATCCAGAATTCCCAAATTTCCACCCAGACCCCCCAAAATTCCCGGATTTTTTTTGGGAATTTTTCCCTCTCACTCTCATTCCTCCCGATTTTTTTTGGTGTTTCCCCTCAGGGCTGCCGGAGCTGGAGCTGGGAGGCGCCGACGCCGCGCTGGGAATTTCGGGAATTTCGGGAATTTCGGGAATTTCGGAGCCGACGCCGTGGGCGGAGCCGGGGCTGAACCGAGGAGCTCTGCCCAAGGATGAGTGAGTGGGGAGGGGAGGGGAAAAATTTGGGAATTCCCAAAATTCCTGAGGGGTTTTTGGGAAAAATCTGGGAATTCCCGAAATTCCTGAGGTTTTTGGGGAAAAATTTGGGAGTTCCCAAAATTCCTGAGGGGTTTTTGGGGAAAAATCTGGGAATTCCCAAAATTCCTGAGGGGTTTTGGAGAAAAATCTGAAAATTCCTGAAATTTTGGGAGTTTTTTTTGGAAAAATCTGGGAATTCCTGAAATTTCTGGAGGTTTTTGGGGAAAAAATTTGGGAATTCCCAGAAATTCCTGAGGGGTTTTGGGGAAAAATTTGGGAATTCCTGAAATTTCTGGGGTTTTTTTGGGGAAAAATCTGGGAATTCCCAAAATTCCTGAGGTTTTTGGGGAAAAATTTGGGAATTCCCAAAATTCCTGAGGGGTTTTGGGGAAAAATCTGGGAATTCCTGAAATTTCTGGGGTTTTTTTGGGGAAAAATCTGGGAATTCCTGGGGGTTTTGGGGGAAAAATTTGGGAATTCCCAAAATTCCTGAGGGGTTTTCAGGGGAAAATCCAGAAATTCCCAAAATTCCTGAGCATTTGCCAGGAAAAATTTGGGAATTCCCAAAATTCCTCAAGGTTTTCGGGGAAAAATCTGGAAATTCCAGAGCCATTCCCAAATTTCCTGAGGGTTTTTTGGGAAAAAAAGAGTTTTTCCTGGAAAAACCTTGGAATTCTGGAGCCATTCCTGAAATTCCTGAGGGGGTTTTGGGAAAAAAAATCGGGAATTCCTGAAATTCCAGAGGTTTTGCCAGGAAAATCTGGGAAAAATCTGAATATTCCTGAGGGGATTTTGGGAAAAAATTCGGAGATTCCGGAGCCTTTTCAGGAAAAAAAAAATTCCAAAAAATTCCGGAGCCTTTTTAGGAAAAATCCCAAAATTCTGGAGCCGTTCCCAAAATCTTTCCAGAAAAAATCCGGGAATTCCGAAGGCTTTTGGAATTCTTTCCCTTTGGAATTTTCCCTTCGGAATTTTCTCCCCTGGAATTTTTCTCCTTTGGTTTCCAGCCCAGAATTCCCATTTTTCCAGCCCAGAATTCCCATTTTCCCACCCAGAATTCCCATTTTTCCAGGTGTAAATTCCCATTTTTCCCATTTTTCCCATTTTTCCCCCTTTTCCAGGCCATGTCCCCTGGAGGAGCTGCTGCTCCCTCTCTCTTTTCAACCCCAGAATTCCCATTTTCCCATCAATAATTCACATTTTTCCAGCTCTGAATTCCCATTTTTTACCATCCAGAATTCCCACTTTTCCAGCCCAGAATTCCCATTTTTCTAGGTGTAAATTCCCATTTTCCCATCCACAATTCCCATTTTCCCAGGTGTAAATTCCTTTTTTTCATGCAAAATTCCCATTTTCCCATCCACAATTCCCATTTTTCCAGGTGTAAATTCCCATTTTTCCCATTTTTTCCCCGTATTTCCCCGTTTTCCAGGCCGTGTCCCCTGGAGGAGCTGCTGCTCCCTCTCTCTTTCCCATCCACAATTCCCATTTTCCATTGATAATTCCCATTTTTCCACCCCAGAATTCCCATTTTTTCATCGATAATTTCTATTTTTCCATCTGAAAATTCCCATTTTTCCCATTTTTTTCCCATTTTTCCCCATTTCCAGGCCCTGTCCCCTGGAGGAGCTGCTGCTCCCTCTCTGTTTTCCAACCCATAATTCTCATTTTCCCATCCACAATTCCCATTTTCCCATCCACAATTCCCATTTTCCCAGGTGTAAATTCCGTTTTTCCCATCCACAATTCCCATTTTTCCATCCACAATTCCCAATTTTCCCATTTTTCCCATTTTTTCCCCCATTTTCCAGGCCATGTCCCCTGGAGGAGCTGCTGCTCCCTCTCTCTTTTCCATCCACAATTCCCATTTTCCCATCCACATTTTTCATTTTTCCCACTGTAATTCCCATTTTCCCATCCACAATCCCCATTTTTCTATCTGAAAATTCCCGTTTTTCCCATTTTTCCCGTTTTTTTCCCCGTTTTCCAGGCCGTGTCCCCTGGAGGAGCTGCTGGTGCCCCCCTCCACGGCCGAGGGCCGCAGCGACGAGAAGGCGCTGCTGGAGCAGCTGGTGACGTTCCTGAGCGGCCGCGACGAGAGCGAGCTGGCCGAGCTGGACAGGGCCCTGGGCATCGACAAACTCGTGCAGGTACAGGTGAAAACGGGCAAAAACGGGGAAAAACGGGGAAAAAACCAAAAAAAGCGGGGCAAAAATGGGCAAAAACGGGAAAAAACGGGGTAAAAACGGGCAAAAGGAACTTGCTGAGGGGGAGGGACGAGAGTGAGCTGGGAGAGCTGGACAGGGCCCTGGGCATCGACAAACTCGTGCAGGTACAGGTGAAAACGGGCAAAAACGGGCAAAAACGGGAAAAAACGGGGAAAAAACCAAAAAAAGCGGGGCAAAAATGGGCAAAAACGGGGAAAAACGGGGTAAAAACGGGCAAAAGGAACTTCCTGAGGGGGAGGGACGAGAGCGAGCTGGGAGAGCTGGACAGGGCCCTGGGCATCGACAAACTCGTGCAGGTACAGGTGAAAACGGGCAAAAACGGGCA
>VZUI01010611.1:0-15790 GCA_013401135.1 Cettia cetti | reverse complement strand
GACTTTGCTGTGAGTGATGGCAATTCCTTTCCCAAGCCATTGGTGCCACTCTGCCTCAGTGTTTTTTATAGTTCTTTTTCCAATGCTGCCAGTCCACGTTTTTTGGGAATGATTGTGCTGCACGATGGGTAAATGACTAACCACATTAATATTTGGCCTCTGTCTGCCCCCTGGATATAAATTAGTTTTTCTACTCTGGTATTTGCTTGAGTAATTATCTTTTGGGGTTTTTTTTTGGCGATGGGTGGGAAGAGTTATTCTCTTTTGCAAGTGAGAACTCACCATCATTTCATTGGCTCACAGCAGATGAGAAAATAACTCTTGGAACTTCCATATTTCCATTAAGGACAGCTATGGTTCAAAATAGATCCATTTGAATGATCTAGGTGCACTTGGAAGGCATTTATTGGTTTGGAAAAGGGTTAAGGGGAAAGGAGGACGAAAGGGCTGCTTCTTGAATTGCTTGTTATTTGAATGTAATTATTTTTTTGCTCCTGAGCAATTATAGATTGTAGGTTTAAATAATTGTCAGGGTGCCTACAGCTTTCTATTGTTGTTTGAAATCTAAGGCTATGAATATAATAAGGAATATGAGATTACTTTTGCTGAATGTGGCTATGGCAGTTCATTTAACTCAGCAATAGTCATCAGAAAAAAAAGGAAAGAAAAGGCAATTTTTCTATTCCTTGCAGTAAACAAACCTTGTAAACAAGTTATTATTTTCTGCAGCAAGGTCCTAGAAGTGATTCCTATTTTGCTGGTAACAAAACGTGGCTCTTTGCTTTCATAAGAGTGGAATATATTTTGTTTTGCTTCTCTCTATCTCAAGCTCCCCAAGGTGGCTTGGGAGATTAGAGAGATTTTCACAAGACAAGGGTAAGGCTTGGGTGTTATTGCAGAGATGGATTTATATGAAATGGATTACACAGCCCTGATGACATCTCTTATTTTCTGTGTACATCAAGCTCTACTTGAGTAGTGGAGCACTAAAGTGTGGCAAATGACCGGGGATGATCTAAAATGAATCTCTGCCAAGTGCTGGAATGCTCAGAGTGAAGGAAGATCACAAAATGATTTGAAAGCCTCAAATCAATGGCTGAACTAAAGATGTGATGCTTTGCAATGAAGCAAATAATCAGCTTGATGATAGGACCGTGTAGCTTTATCTCAATCTCTTCACCATGTTATTGTAGCAGTGGTTCTTTTTGTCCCTAACAGACTTTGGAAACATAATGTATTAAGAAACTGCTCTCTTCTTTAAAGAACACAGGAGGGTGGCCAGGTTGAGGCATGATTTGTTCTTTTTTGACTGAATCTGTGGGCTTTCTGCTGTGCTCATTCAGATTAAAGTGCGGCACCTCGGTTGGGGCAGCCCCCGGGATCAATCCAGGCTGGGGATGAAGGGATGGAAAAGGCCTGGGAGAAGGACTTGGGGTGCTGATCCAGCCCAGAAACCTCAGTGGGCAGCAGGGGCAGGGGGATTCTGCCCCTCTGCTTCCCTCAGGTGAGACCCCACCTGCAGAGCTGCCTCCAGCCCTGGGGTCCAACATCAGAGGGACATGGAGCTGCTGGAGAGACTCCAGAGGAAGCACCAGGATGATCAGAGGGATGGAGCAGCTCTGCTGGGAGGAAAGGCTGAGAGGATTGAGATTGTTCAGCCTGGAGAAGAGGCTTTAGGGTGACCTACTTGCCCCTCCCAGTAACTGAAGGGAGCCTGCAAGAGAGCTGGAGAGGGTCTTTGGAATAAGACCTGGAGTAATAGGATGAGAGGGAATGGCTCCAAGCTGACAGAGAACAGACTTAAACTGGATATTAGCAAGGAATCCTTCCCTGTGAGAGTGGGGAGGCCCTGGCACAGGGTGCCCAGAGAAGCTGTGCCTGCCCCTGGATCCCTGGAAGTGTCCAAGGCTGGGTTGAATGGGGCTTGGAGCAACCTGGGATAGTGGAAGATGTCCCTGCCCATGGCTGGGCATGGAGCAGGATGATCTTTAGTGTCCCTTCCAACCCAAAGCATTCTATGGTAAGTTTTGATTCCATTTTTGGACAATTCAGGGCTTTGCTAAGAACTTCTGATGCTTTTACTAATCACATTTTCATTGCTCAAATAATATATTTGGTGAGAGAAATTAAAAGGAGCAAACAAATAGTTCAAGGAATCAGATTTTTGACCATAAACTTTGACATTTTTTATCTGTGTCCTTGGGATGCTTCAAGCATCATATTTTTGACCAAGAAACATCAGGTGCTTACAGGACTCCTCAAGATGACTCTTCAATGGATTAGACATAAAACAGAAGCAATTTTAATCCCAAAACTTTGCAGTTAAGGACTGATTGTTCCTGCTCTGTGAGTAGCTCTTCTTTCCTGCAGGTCAGATCCATTTGTGGTGCAATATTGCTTTGGATGTCAGTCAGTTGTTCATGGGAAATGCTGCCTGTTGATCCCAGCCACAAACATTCAATCACCTGCATCCCCAAAGATTAAAGAAAACAGGTGTTTATTGGTTTCGCCTTCTTGAATTTTTCAGTTAGTGACAGTTCTCTTTGATGTTTATGGAACATTGAAATATGAATGACCCTTAAATAGAAAAAGTCAACTTTTGGGGATGTTGTTCTTTTGTTCTGTGTTTGTATCCAGAAGCCAGCACAGTGGAATTCAAATCTGTGGCAAAGGCTTTATGTACTGTGGGTTTGAAAATAGCAACACCACTAAAGATGGAAATCAGCTTCAGAAAGAAAATCTTTTAGAGTCTGAATTCAGCCTTGAATTCCCAAAGCCTCCTGCTCATCTTGTTTTTCCCAGTGCTCCACCTATCTAAATATAATGGGATTGATGATTCATACAGAGCCAAGTAGACAGATTTTAGTTCATTTTCATGAATGAAACTCAATCTGATCTATGGACTAGACTGGACCTCGACCTGGGCCAGTGGAAGGGGGCTGGAATGAGATCACCTTAAAGGTCCCTTCCAACCCAGACCATTCTGGGATCTGTGATGTTTCCATGATCAAAGACCAAATACATTTTTTAGGATGGAAACATTCAGGAGTAAGACATTGAACTGCTTTTTGGATGAATTCTCTGTTTATTGTTAGACATTTCTGATTCCTATTCTCTCATACCTGATCTTCAGAGAATCATGAAATATCCTGAGTAGGAAGAGACCCACCAGGATCACTGATTGAACTCATGGTCTGGCACAGGACACTCCAACAATCCCACCCTGTGCCTGAGAGCACTGTCCAAACACTTCTGGAGCTCTGGCAACCTTGGGGCCATCACCATTCCCTTGACTCATCCTAAGTTTTACTGAAGAATATAAACCAAACAAAATATGGGAAGGAAAAAGTTTGAAAATACATAGTTTTATCAAGTGGTGTTTGTCTTAACAGACACAGAATCAGAGAATCATTAAGGTTGGAAAAGACCTCTCAGATCATCGAGTCCAGCCTTTGAAAGTCACAGGCAAGGCATGAAAAAGAGGCTTTAAACAAGGACTTGTAACTGGGATTCTTTGGTATTTTTCCAAAAAATATTCCTCATTTTGCTTTGGTACCACTCATACCTTATTTGTGGAGTATTTAAATAATATTTAAGACATTATAATTTGTATGAGGCTTGATTATTTGCAGTGATTAGAAACAAAGTCTGTATCCCAAGATTAAGGAAAAAGAGAGGGAAAAACTGACAAGGTTCTTGGATTTCTTTACTCTCACAAGTTCTACTTCTCTTCCTGAAAAGTGGATTATTGAGATTCTGATTATTCAGATTCACAGTGAACTTCTGGAGGGTCCAGGTGCTGCTCATGGGTGGAAGTTGAGGTGCACCATTGTTCTCCTGGCTCTGCCAGGTTTGGGGAAGTGTCACAGGCACAGGGACATTCTGGGCCAGCTCTCAAAGGTCACAAAGTTTGACCTCTGCTGCTTTTCCATATTCTCCTTCCAGTGTGTGATGAGAACCTTTCAGGTCGCCAGAAATGATTTTTTTTTGACTGGGCTGTATCTTCCAGTTTCTGGAAATTAGAGGCAAGTTTTCCAACAGAGAATTTTGACTATGGAATTTTATTGTGTGGAGTCACCAGAAAGCAGCTCTGTTGATTTTCAGGACAAAAATGATTTAAATGTTCCTGCAATTTAGGAAGGAAAGGATATGGAGGCACTGAATAAGGCCACCCTGGGAAGTGCTGGGTCTGTCCCTGCTCTCTGCTGGTTAAGCTCAAAATTACATTGAAATAAGAATATGTGAAACCTCTCGTGTTCTGCCTGGAAAGTTCAGAGCAACTGTGTTTTAAGCCTTATTAAAATTCTGGATATTGGCTTCAGCTTTGTTTGAATCCTGTTGAGTTTGTATTATTTATAACTTGTAACATGCTTTAGGATGGGTTTGATAAACACATTTTGCACTCGTTTTCTGTATCTCCCCATTGCTTTTCCCAGTTTGAGCGCTGTTGTCTTCAAGGGTTTTTTTCCAAAGTCATCCTTCTGACACATTTCCCGTGCTGAAAACATGGCAGTTTTTCTCTTGACAGTAAAATATTCCTTCCCTCTGATGATAATCTGCTTTTCCTTTTGCAATAATCTGTTGTGCAGCTTTTATCCAAACATCCATCCGTACACAAACACGTGCCCACGCCTGCGTCCAACGTCAGCAGCCACAGGCAGGAACCAATTTCCTGGGCATTTGTTAATTTGAATGAACATGAGGCTTCTGCCTCTCCTATGGAAAAAAAAAGAGAAGCAAACCTAACAGTTTCCCTGGGAATTCATGCAGTGTGAACAGAACATGTCTTGGCAAAACGGTGAGCCAAGAAATTCCTCTTTAGTTGCTCTGTTAGGCAAACTGCATTTTAAATTTCTTGCCCAGGGCTTTGTTTGACTTGCCCCAGGCAAGCTGTTCAACATATTTATCAACCCTGTTGGAGCATTAGAGCCAACGCTCATCGAGGAAGATCATCCTCTTAATGCCATCTGTCATCAGCAGTTTTATTTCTTTCAGCTCAACTTGTTCTCCGTTTCACCATTTTTTTCCCTATTCCTTCCAACCATTTCTTAGCTGATTATTTCCCAGTGATCTCAAATATTCTGTGATTGCTCAGATATTCAGAGACTGCTGGATGTTAAACCCCTGAGGGTATCAATGGTACAATTTTGTTTTAAATCCTGATTGATAACATTAATCCTGTATGGATCCAGATGGCTGCCAAAGCGCCCTACGTATCTCAGTACTGTGCAAAAGATGAGAGTGCATTTCAATCTGACTCTGGAATTCTTTCCAGATCCTCGACAAGAACTTGAAAAAATTCAGAACAAAGGCTCTTGAGTAGTTTCATGCTGTATTTTTATCTTGAGGACATGGCTTTGATCATTTTAGATTGTCAAGTCCTTAATAAGAGTTGTGTAAGTGTACAGACAGTATCAAACTGTTCAGCAAAACTGTATCCACTCCCCAAGCGATTTGAGATCAGTTTGCTCCTGGATTTGTGTCCACAATCAGAGTGGAGCCAAAGGGACTGATGGGAGTACTTCCCTCTAGACAACAAAAGTTAATCTTTTGGGAATCTGGTGCCATGGAGTTATTGGTGCCATGGAGTTATATAGAATCAAGAAAAAGTATTGTAACCAGGTGAACATCTGCTGTGTTTATACTGATATGCTGGATATTCTCCTGGGTTCCCAGGACATTTTTATCTGATTATCCAAACAAGGAGATCATGGACTCACAGAAGGGTTTGGGTGAGAAGGGACCTTAGAGCTCATCCAATTCCACACCCTGCCATGGGCAGGGACACCTTCCACTATCCCAGAGTGCTCCAAGCCCTGTTCAACCTGACCTTGGACACTGCCAGGGATCCAGGGACAGCATCAGCTTCTCTGGGCACCCTGTGCCAGGGTCCCACCACCCTCACAGCCAGGAATTCCTTCCCAATATCCCATCCATCCCTGCCCTCTGGCAGTCTGTGTCCTGTCCCTCCATCCCTTGTCCCAAGTCCCTCTCCAGCTCTCCTGGAGCCCCTTTAGGCCCTGGAAGGGGCTCTGAGCTCTCCCTGGATCCTTCTCTTCTCCAGGTGAGCACCCCCAGCTCTCTCAGCCTGGCTCCAGAGCAGAGGGGCTCCAGCCCTGGGAGCATCTCTTTGGATTCCTCTGGACTCTCCCCAGCAGATCCTTCAGAGATCTGCGGGTTCCCATCACAACTTCCTTGTCACCTACTTGTCCCTGTTTTCTGGGGAGGGAACACAGTGGTGCTCACCAAGGTCTCATCCTGACCTTCCACGGTGAAGCCAAGGTCCCCTCTTCAGCTTGAGAAGTTCTAAGAATTAATGATCTCCACGATTTAGGAGCACAGAGCATCAATATCCCTTTGGCTCCATGCTCAGAAATATCAGTACTTGGACTGTCTTCAATCAATCAGCTGTACCAACTGCTCTACACAGTTTTTTAAGGAGGAAAATGCCAATCACACTCGGCATTTGGCTGAAATGTATGGAATGAGCATTATTCTATAGGGATGGAACTTGCCGAGGCTCAATTTATTCCTTCCAACTGGGGAGGGGTGGGAAGGGGGGGAAACAAACAAAAAAAAAATCATTTCACTTCAAAGCAGCTGAGCATTTCCTTCTCCAGATTTTATAGAGGGAACAAAATCAATCGTATTCAAAATCTGGGCCAAGTCCTGTGCTGGCCAAGGGAAGCAGGATCCTGGCAGCTGAGCCTCCAGCTCCCGGAGATGCTGGCTCGGGCAGGAAGCTCCGAGGTAGCCAGTGGGATGTGTTCTTGGATGTCCTTTGCTGCCTCAATGTATGGGAGCAGCCTGTGGCTGGATCCTGTGGCATTGGAGCAGCTGGCACAGCCACTGCTCCCAGGGACTCTGAGCAGAGCCTGGCACGAGAGGCTCCTCTGTCTGGAAAGATCCTATCCTGCTCCTTCCTCTCCTCTGGGCATTGGGGAGAGGTTTCCAGGTTTTTGCTCTTTGTTCTCCCAGCACGTTTTATTATATTTAAAACTGACATTTCTCCCCCACCCCACACACCCCTCCCAGCTGGTGGAATATATCCCAAAATCCTGCTAACAGAAGGAGGAGCAGGATCCGTGTCCTTTGCAGTTCATCTTCCTCAGCGAAGCATTGCTGGCATGGGAACAGCTCCTTAATCTGCTGCATGGAAAAGTGCCTTGGAGTGTGGGTGCAGGGATGGCAGGCAGCAGGCCAGGAGAGGCTTGGCATGCCAAGGAAATAAAGCATTCATTCTTCAAAATATGACAAAAAAGGAGTATTCTGGATGTCCTGTTGGACTGCTGGGAAGGCAGGGAGAGGGAAGGCTTGGAAATAAAGCTGGCAGGAGGGAAAGGTCGGTGGGGAGTCAGGTGTGTCTGCACCTGATGCCACCAGAGAAGGATATTCCACAAACATAAAAGACAAAAGGCATTGAAAAATATTCCACAAATGAAAACATTGTATATGTGTACATATTGTAAAAAATGAAAATTGGTATAGAACACAATGCACCCGCTGTGAGTTTCTTTAAATAAATGGAATAAATGGGATAAACGGGAGGCTGAGAGTCCCTGAAGCTTCCACCGAGCTCCAGAGTTAATGGATGTTAATTAGCACAGAATGGGTGTGGCTTGTGAGGCTGGAGTTTGGATCAGGAAAGCCCTTCTGATGCAAATTCATTGCCTGTGCTTATTTTCATAATGGAATCCTAAATAGGAATTTATATCAGGGAATCTTCGTGGAGACTGAGGATCATTCAGGTGTGATAGGAGCAGGCATTGGAGAAGAGATCAGAACAAAGGTGAGGAAAGGTTTCCTTTGGAGATTGTGGAGTTCCTTGTGGGCCTGGTGGAAAATGTCTGGAATGTTGAATAATTTTCAACTAAGTTTTCCAATCTTTTTTTGGTGCTCTGTGATGGCTTCTGTATGCACTACACAATAAAAGGAATTAACAATATTGCAAGCTGTGGATATTATTATGAGGAGAGATAACTTTGGAATTAGTAATTTTGTCTGGGATTCATCTCTGCAGCACAGAGTTCTAGGGAGCTTGTCAGGGTGGTCATTTTTTATGGATGTGGAAGAGAAACAGGCAACTTTCAGGCACCAATCACTGTATTTTGGGGAGATTTGATTCAACTCCAGATTCGGAGACTCAGGGTTTTGTAATGTCTCTGTGTCTGGGGTAGGGGCTGGTTTCTCCTGCCTTAAATATGCAAATGGGATCCTCTGGTGAGACCCACCTGGAGCTCTGGGATCCCCAATATCAGGAGGTGTGGAGCTGCTGGAGGGAGTCCAGAGGAGGCCATGGAGATGCTCCCAGGGCTGGAGCTCCTCTGCTCTGGAGCCAGGCTGGGAGAGCTGGGGGTGTTCACCTGGAGAACAGAAGGATCCAGGGAGGCCTCAGAGCCCCTTCCAGAGCCTAAAGGGGCTCCAGGAGAGTTGGAGGTGGGACTTGGGACAAGGGATGGAGGGACAGGACACAGGGAATGGCTTCCCACTGCCAGAGGGCAGGGATAGATGGATATTGGGAAGGAATTTTTCCCTCTGAGTGTGGTGAGGCTCTGGCAGAGGTTTCCCAGAGAAGCTGCCCCTGGATCCCTGGAAGTGTCCAAGGTCAGGACACTGGACAGGGCTTGGAGCAACCTGGGATAGTGGGAGGTGTTCCTGCCTCTGTCAGGGGGTAGAACTGGATGAGCTTTAATATCCCTTCGAATCTAAACCATTCCATGATTCCATGAGTTCTATTTGCTGTGTCCAGGTGCATTTTCCCTGCCCTTTCATGTGTCTCCCCCAAATTCTATGTCATTTTTGTCAGCCTTGTGCACACAGATGTCCTGGATATCCCCAGGCTTTCCAAACGATCCCAAATGTCTCCATTTAGGCAAATAAATGAATCCCTGGATGCTGATGCTCCTGTGCAGCCAATGGAGACCTGGTCAATGTGGTTAATCTGTAAAGCTGCTCATCCCTGCAAACACCTGGGGTTCCATTTTGCTCTGTTTGCCTGGAATATTTCAAATTTTTTTTTATCTCTAAGAATGGGGAGCTTATCTCTCTTATCAGAGTAGCACTTTGCTTTCATTATTTTAGAAGAATATTTCATCTTATGCTATTTATTAGGAATATGCAAATTACAGGGTTGCCTATGGAAACACAGGGTCCTTGGTGATGAAAAAACCTTGTTCAGAGAATCTATAGGAGTATTGATCCATAAAGAGAATAGCTGGAGAAAATGGATGTGGATGCTAGAAAGGAATATAGATTCTATAATTTAATCCCCAATTGTTTGATTAATATTTTTCATAGGGATGCTTGAACATTTAAAGATTCCTGTCTGAATCTGTTTGGGTTTGAAGTTCAAAACCAGAAAAAAAAAATTAAAATACCTTTTGAAATTCCAATTGAGTCAGTCAAAACCCATCACTATTCTTGTTTTTGTTTTGCAAATTAGCAATTAAAAAGTGACAAATGTTTCCAGTACTTAAACACTCCTCTGCAATACCCATTATATTCAAAAAAGACTTTTTTTTTTTTTTTTTTTTTCTGGGAACGTGAGTGTGTTTCCCTGTATTTCCTTTTTTTTCTTCCTCTTAGGAATGCCTCCAGAAGCTCCCTCTGTAACTCCAAAGCTACACTCACTTCCCCAGTACTGGGGATTATGCAAATCACTTCATGAATAGTTTAAAATCACATTCATGTTTTCAAGTTTTAAATTATAATATGGGTGGCTTATTTTGCTTTTATGGTTCTTTTCCTCCTTTTTTTTTTTTTTTTTTTGCTATTTTGTTTCACTCTCTGTGTTTTTATTTAATAATTTAAATTTGTTATATAAATTATTTATTTCTTCAGTTTCCTTCCTAAAGTAGTAATAATTAAGGGAAATAAACTTTTTTTTTTTTTTTTTTTTTGTACTACAAGACCATGTGAAATCTCAAACTGAAATTATTTCCCTATTTTGGTAATAATTGTCCATATTAACCACGGCTAGAGGCAGCCAATGCTCTGGAAAACAGGCACTCCATGAACTCACGTGTCTAATTCTGGAATATTATGTGGGATTTTATTGTTAATATTTCTCTCCTTATGACAATTTCTCTGTCGAACGTGGCACCACTTAGCAGAATAACAAACATCAGCTGAATGGATTAATGCTGGGGAAAGCAATTTAGTGCTGGATTGTTGTAAATGATGTCTCTTTACCAGCAGGTTGTTTTATTATGACAAAGATTTCAATTTTATCTGTTCTCAGGGATGGGAGGATTTATTGTTTGTGTGAGGTGGCAGTGCACTTGAGAAAATGATGAGAACAGTTCTTCAGGAGAATAAAATCCCTCTCTCTCTGGGAAAGGGCAGCACAATGGACTCGAGCATCAGCTGGAAGAGGGGAAAATGGAGGAGTCCATGATGGGGACACAGGTCACTGGTCAAATCCACAGAGTCACAAAAAAGTTTAGTTGGAAAAGCCCTCCAAGATTACATCCAGCCATCCCCCAGCACTGCCAAGGCCATCACTGACCCATATCCCCAAGTGCCACATCCACAAGGCTTTTAAATCCCTCCAAGGATGAGGACTCCACCACTGCCCTGGAAAGAGGATCAGAGATGGTTATCAATGAGGGAATCCCAAATAATTGTTATTGATCAGGTCATTGGCCACAGCCCTGATGATCAGGGATTTCAACAGCAACATTAGGAATTTATTGAGCATTAAAATCCCTGGAATAAAACACTAAGAATGAGTATTTCTGCTTTGTATTTGAAGCTGGGCCTGTATCTAAACTCAAACATGGGTTTGGTTGTCTCCTTGTAGTGGTTTTGGTTCACCAATTTTTGGTTCACGAATTTTTTGTTTCCCATCCAATGCACAAATTACTGTGGTGGGTTGAGTGCCCACTAGAATTATTTACTCTTTTTCTGCTGTGAGATAGGGTTAGGAGAAGAGCAAAGCAGGCTCCAACTTTAAAGGGTATAAAGAAAGCTTTATTAACAAAACTATAAGAGGGAAAAAGTTAATAGGAATCAAAATAAAACCTTCAAAACACTTCTCCTCTCCTCTACAAACTTCTTTTTTTTTTTTTTTTCACTGACAGCGTGCAGAGACAAAACTTAGAACTTAAGGTTAGTTTGCCACCTCTAAAAATAGTCTTTCATCAGTTCTTTTAGAGTTCTTCTGCTATATCAAAACTAGTTACTGATTGGTTTTGTCAGGGATGGAGGAAGCTGTTGGTGGCTTCTCAGAGAGAATCACTTCCTTCTTTCCTTTTCACCACAAACCAATTAATGCAAAACCAGCACACTGCTTAATCTTGGGCTGCTCCTTCACACTCAGTCGCTGGCCTAGGAATGTGATGTGGAAGAAAATGTGGGTCTGTCCTATTCCTTAGTTAAGATTGCTCCTTAGCCACCCCTCAGTGTGTTTGTCCAGCCAGTGGGAGATTGATAAATTGGCTCCAGAGTTGTTCCTGTGAGAGCCTCAGCCTCACCTGCTGTAGGCACAGCTGGGATTTTAGGCAGCTGGAGCTCAAACTTCCCTTGGAATATTAAGGATACAAAGCCCTGAAGTAGTAGAGTTGGGCAGGAGTTTCTTTTCCATGTGTCTCATGCAGATAAAGACTTAGGATCTAAGGAACAACCCCCAAACCAAATTAAATCATCCTTGGAAGCAGTTTCATACAGCCTTGGTGTGCCCAAATCCATGGGAGTTCCAGTGGGCCCTCTGCTCTGGAGCCAGGCTGAGAGAGCTGGGAATGGTCACCTGGAGAAGAGAAGGATTCAGGGACACCTCAGAGACCCTTTCAGGGCCTAAAGGGGCTCCAGGAGAGCTGGAGGGGGATTTTGGACAAGGGCTGGAGGAACAGGACACAGGGAATGGCTTCCCACTGCCAGAGGGCAGGGTTAGATGGGATATTGTGAAGGAATTTTTCCCTGTGAGTGTGGTGAGGCCCTGGCACAGGTTTCCCAGAGCAGCTGTGGCTGTCTCTGGATCCCTGGAAGTGTCCAAGGCCAGCCTGGATGAGGCTTGGAGCCGCCAGCCTGATTCAAGTGAGGAACCCAAGTCCAAGAGCTCTGGTTATCTCTGTAATCAAGGGACAATAACTGCAATTTCATCATCAGTTTATATCTTTTGCAGGAATTGTCCTCAAGAGGTTCCTGCCTCTTTCCAGGATCTCCAGGAGCAGCCTTGGCTCTTATTCCTGCAGCTTGCTTAAGCACCTGAATTAGAAGTAGAAATTCCAGTACCTTTTGCTGTATTAGAACTTAAATTTGAAGTTAATCTCTGAAGGTTCAAAGAAAGAACATTGTGAGCCATCAAGGTTGGAGGAGGGGCTGCTCCGTTCTTTTGGTTGTGCTTTGAAGGATCATTTCTGTGACTTTTTAACCTGTCATACCTGCAGTGTTACCAGGAGAAAGCTCTCATGGATCACTGATTTCTGTGTGTATAGAAACAGTGTATTTAATATTCAGTTTATCTTTGGGGCCTTTATTTCAGCTGTTTTAGAAAGGGAATAATAACAGGATGTTATAATTGAAAACAACAATTCATTGCTCCAGCTTGACAATACTGGAATCTTCATGACACTAAATAAATAATTTAATAAGTAGTCCCTTAAACATTTATTTAACTAAACCATCAGACCATTGTCGGTGTTGCTGGTGTTTGTTCCTTAATTCCTTTAACCAGGAGAGATTTTAATTTACACCCTTAAACAGTCTGATGTCCTTTGATAATTTGATAATTGGCCATGGGGGTGAATGACTACAAATATCTTGTCTGAACATCAAATATCTCTGTGCATAAATTGTTAAACTGAAGCATTTTTCCCTTTATATAACATATAATATAATCCATTATTGCTGCCA
This sequence comes from Cettia cetti, assembly GCA_013401135.1. Classification (NCBI taxonomy): domain Eukaryota; kingdom Metazoa; phylum Chordata; class Aves; order Passeriformes; family Sylviidae; genus Cettia; species Cettia cetti. The sequence goes on along the minus strand of VZUI01010611.1, from coordinate 2,938 downwards.
TCTCTGCCTGAAAGCAGAAAATTAAATAACTGTTTGCCATTAATACAAATTACTGTGTTTTGACAGCTTCCTAATCTGCTCAGGTAAAAATGATGCTGCACAAACAGCACAATTCCCTTGTAAGGAACTTTTTTTTGGTGTGTGCATGAGAATTCTCCTTGTTTGGGCCTTCAAACTCTTCCAAGGTTTGCCCTCTGTGATAAATTGATATTCAGAAGCATAAATCAAGCTGTGTCTGAGTCGTGTTCTGATGCAGAATGGATTTCTCTTTATAGTTACCCTATAAATAAACTTGGAAAACACTTGACCAGCAGGTGCTGCCTATAGATATTCCTTCCACTGTGCCCTCTATCAATTAATATGCAAATAAGTGATTGAGTATTGGCAGATTTGACCTCACAATGTGTATTTTGTGCCCTCTTCAGGTATGGGCTGTTTCTGGGGAGCTGAGAGGAAGTTCTGGAGGCAGAAAGGAGTCTACTCCACTCAAGTGGGTTATGCAGGAGGACATACTCCAAACCCTACCTACAAAGAGGTGTGCTCAGGTGAGTCTTTTCTCTTTGGTTTTTAAGGGTCTGGAGTGGAATCCTGAACTATGAATGACAACCAAGGGTGAAATGAGTGACTGCAGTGACTAAGGAGATTTGGGGTTGGTTTTACATCCTAAACTACTGGAATCTGTGGATTCCCATCCCATTGCTGTCTCCTATTTAATGAGTCAATGTATGAACAAATATTCTGTTCTGATTAATACTCTGTTAATTTTTCATGCAGTTCAGTACACAGCATCCTGTCATTTCCAGGCCAAACCCTTGCATTTATTTTCCACTCTACACTACAAAACCCCAACGCAATATCTTTCTGTGATCTGAACCACAGAACCCCTGGCAGCCAACTATTGCTGCTGGTGGAGAGAATCCTGGCTTTCCTGGACTCACTTGGAAGTTTTCCTTTGGTTTATTTTCTTGTTAACATTTTTATGCCAAATGCTGACATGGGGGCTTGTTCTTAGTGACAACCTCTCACAAGAGCTTCATGGAAAGGGTGTGAAAAGTGACACAAACAAATAATAGACACTTGAAGCCCTGTGCAGAGGTGCAGCAAGGCAGCCAAAAAGGCAAAAACTTGCTGGAAATTGTGAAAAGTGGGAAAAGGGATGATTTAAGGTGGAATGGGATGGGATGGAATGGAATGGAATGGAATGGAATGGAATGGAATGGAATGGAGATAGAAATAAAAATGGAAATGGAAGTGGAAATGGAAATGGAAATAGAAGGGAAAGGGAAAGCAAAAGGGAAAGCAAAAGGGAAAGCAAAAGCGAAAGGAAAAGGGAAATGGAATGGAATGGAATTTTTCCATTTTATGGGGGAAGGGAATGGAAATTAATATTGAATAGAATGGAATAGAAAACTCTTTCTCTGTTTTCTGGTGACATCCATACAGAGGACAATCTGAAAAAAAGCCTTCTGGAGGGTGTGGAGGATGTGGAGTTATTTTCAGTGCGTTCCCCTAATGCATAAATAACACCATTTTTGGCCAGCATTAGACAACCCAGGATGTTCATTCATCACCAAACATCTTTTCATATTTTGCTTACAGATGTTCAGAACAATTCTGTTGCTCTGTATATTCATAAGCTTTTAGAAATCTGCATAGCTCAAGTGGCACTGAAATCAGAAGGGAAGAACTCTGCTGTTGTTATTCATTAACTGGGGATGTACAATTACCATATAAAATATGCAGCTAACGATGATTTCCTTAAAAACAGGGTCGTTTGTAGGCTCGTGGTTCAGGCTGTTCACATGTGAGCAGGTCATTTGGGTTTGCTCTCGGTTGTTTTCTTTTGTTTATCTTCAGTGACTGGAATGTAAGGAAAAATAAAACATGTCTGGTTATTATATGATATTAGTTAGAAGGCTGAGATTTAGTGAATTAAACCAATTTATAGTCTTGTCAATTCTCATCTTTCTGAGGTGTTTTCTCTCATGCACAAATCATAATTTCTAAAAATGAACAATTCAATATAAAAATGTGCCACAAAGACTTTGTTTCTGCTCTGAATTATGTGAAATATTTGGTGGTGAAGTTGTTTCACATCTCCTAAGCAGAAAATCCATGTTTTTTTTCTGAGGAACACTAGTGCCTTTTGCATAAGAATTAATCTTCCATATTGTATTTCCAGTTCTCCTTAAAATGTCTTGGCTTCCAAAGGTCACCTGGAAGGCTTCTAAATAGCTGATGGAAGAGAGTGGAGAAAGGGAAAATTAATTTCTTGCTCTGTTACCTCCTGTTCCTGCGGTCAGCTGGTGATTTCCCAAGCTAATTCCATAAGCCCAGAGCAGGGTGGTGGTTGGGATGCTGTTATTTAAAGGTGGAAAGGTGTGGGGAGGGTTTGGCTGGGTGATGTGGAGTTAATTTTGCATATTTGTGCATAAACTGTTGATATTAAAGGCCACAGTGGTAAATCTGATGGGAATTATTCAGGAGTTCTCGATGGCAATAGAGAAAAAAGTGTAATAAAGGAAAGGTCTTGGCATCTCAGATTTGTCCTTCCCTAAAAATACAGAAGAATGTCCTGTGACAAACCATCAGCATGTTCATGGAATCCTGGAATCTTGGAATGATTTTGGGTGGGAAAGGACTTTAAAATTCATCCAGTTTCACCCTCTTCCATGAACAGGGGCACCTTCCACTATCCCAGGTTGATCCAAGCCATGTCCAATCTACCAGAGTAGATTGTTATAGAAAAACTAATTTATATCCAGGGGGCAGACAGGGGCCAAATATTAATGTGGTTAGTCATTTACCCATCGTGCAGCACAATCATTCCCAAAAAACATGGACTGGCAGCATTGGAAATCAAAGAACTATAAAAAACACTGAGGCAGAGTGGCACCAATGGCTTGGGAAAGGAATTGCCATCACTCACAGCAAAGTC
>VZUI01010596.1:0-16920 GCA_013401135.1 Cettia cetti | reverse complement strand
CCAGGGTCTCCAACCCCCCTGTACAGATCCCAGACCCCCCTGTACAGGTTCCAAACCCCCCTGTACAGGTCTCTGTCAGTCCAGGGTATTCAAAGCAATGCCCTGGACCCCAACACATCAGAGTCCAGGGAAGCAGTCCCAGGCTGACAGGGCACAGTTACAGCAGGAAAGCAAGGCAGAGAAATTATACCCTGCCCATTCCACTGCTAACCATAAATATGTTGAGACCACCAAGGCTAAGCACCCCAGAGAGCTGTGCTCATTCCTCCTCTGCCCTATTGTTGTACATTCCTTTGTACACAAAAATAGCTGCTCTGAATTAAATACAGCCAGTGAATTTTAGGAAGGCTGGAAAGAATGATAGATTGCGATTTATATGCTGCACGATACCTTCAGTTTAATTGGACATGTGTATTTGATGTTTCTTTCAAATCAGCTCTAACTGTAGCTGGAATCAAATGGCCAGCCATCTGATCAGAATGCAAATTAAAATACAACCAAAGAACGTCAGATGTTCACATTGATCGTGCAGATTTGACCCATTAAAGGGGAATTCAGAGCCATTCAATATCTTGATACTGATATGCTCAAGTGGTTGGATCCAAGATTTTGAAACCTGATCACTACACCTCCAGCAATTTCTGAAGAAGAAAAAAACGCTATTGAAGAGACAACTAAGTAAAAAACTTAGGCAAAGTAAGCAGAGACTTATGAAAGGAGAACCAGCTTAAGAAAAAAAAATACAGTCAGATGTGGTGTTGTCGTTCAGGCATGATAGAGCCTGAGGAAGTTGCCTCTGCTCCTTGTGCCTTGGTTTCTGGTATCTGCAGAAGGTGGCTAAGATGGTTCTAAGCCTTATACTGTTGTGGTACCTAGACACAAACATGCCATTTCATGGGTATTTAGAGGAATGGAAAGCCCAACACTTTCTGTTAGTTTTAAATCACACACTATTTGTGTTTATAACCAGAGTCAGCAGATTTTTAGATAGCTTGCTCAGGCATTACAGCCTGAACCAAGGCTGCATTGTGAGACAGGAGATACTACACTAAATGAAAAAGCAAAGGTTTTGCTGACACCATAGCCTAATACCATATTAAAGCCACTAAGCAAAGAATACTTTTAGATCAGAATGATGTATTTCATGTACCACATTTAGTACCACATCTCCTTGATTGCAGATGTTTACATGGAATTTTCTTTCTCCTGGGAATTAGATGTTCAGCTATTTTTAAAGTTAAAATTGCATACAGAAAGTATAAACCACTGTGCAGTTAGAAACTATAAGCAGCATAAGTGCTGCAAAGTGCAGAGAATAAGAAGACAAGCCTCATTTTGCTTTCCTTTCCTGTTAATAGAAAAAAAAGTTAAACTCAGTCATGATCAAAGAATAAAGACATTTATCATGCCTTTGTTAAAAAAAAATCCAACCAAACAAAAAACCCCCAGAGCATCAAAAAAGGCTGCATCTCATTGAGAGGCTAATTGCTTTTCAACATTTCCTTGAACTTTGAACCATGTAAATGGACAGATCGCTGGAAAACAAAATGCAAGTTTTCCTTTAATTCTTAAGTCCTTACACAGTCCACAAAACAACTGTAAACCTCAGCCTAATCACTGAAACATTTGAATTGGTGGTATTTCTATTGCCACAGCACCTTCAAGAAACAGAACTGTATTAAGACACTGCTCCTCCTCCTCCATTATCCCAGACTTCTGGGATTGAGACAGAGAAGGATCACCACGATCACCACCTTCATCGGGTTTATCGGCACGTACCTGCCTTCTGCACGAGCACAGAAATGAAGCAGGCTCTGTTACAAGGTCACATGAAATCTCTGCAGAGGTGGCCACGTGTCAGCAGCAGCAGCAGCAGGGATGAAGCAGCAGTGACATGTGGCAGGCACAGGGTGTGCCCACGGCAGTGTGCGCACGCCAAGAGGAGCAGCCACCCCAGCAGTGAGGGGCTACCAACACCGCTTTGCTGGGCACTTAACCTGGTTGCTTTGCCAGCAGAAAAGCACCATGAGAGTGGGCACAGAGTACAAGTGGTTTCTGTGACAGGGAGGAAATGCTGTGCATGATCCCATGCTCCATTTCAGCCAGGCTCATTTGTACCCAAAACGCACCCCTTGGGCTGTGAGCAAGACAGATGCTTGAACGTGAAAATGAGCAACTACTGAGTGACACTTTCTGTACACAGCTACTTACTAATAATTTAGAAAAGTGGATGTAATAGGTGTGTAGTCATCTACATCTCCAAAGTGCTCTACCTCACCGTGAATTCATTACAAGTTTTCCCCATGTTTGATGTCTTTCTCAATGTCAAATAACTAGTTATCTTTAGAAGTTTCTGGTCATCATTGCTTTGGGGAAAAAGACATTTAAAAATGTGAGGAAAGGATTTAAAAGCTTGAGGTAAATTAACAGCACTTGCCAGGAGTACTCATTTAAAGCCCTATGCATGATTTATGAATATGAAGGACTGGAAATATGACTAATAAAAATAAAATTTTATACAAGAGGTATGCTTTATAAAGCTCATGGTCTACTTAAGGGACTTAAGGGTACTGTGTACACAAAATAAATAATTTGAGCAGATAATCATATACAAGAACCCAAACCAGAGCCTTACTCTCCCATTAACAATTATAAATTAAGAGACATTTTAAGGCAATCTGATTAACTTCTAACACAAAGGTGGCATTAGTTACAAACAGGGTAAATCCTGCCTATCCCTATTCCAGAGCTGCAAATCAAAGCATGTGAAAAGATAACATACCTCTTAAGAAGCCAGCATGAGAATTCACTTTGCTTTCACTTAATGCTCCAATTGGATCACTTTCGTAATGACACAAAATGGAAAAACAAAACTCTGCCACCACCCTTAAAAAGATTTTGGCAGCAGAAGTCAGGAGCAAAGGGCACTGGTTTACAGCCCTAGAGCACCTGTAGTTAAGGCATTTCACCAAGGCTCTTTAGGAAAAAGCACGACTAAATCAAGGCAGGCCCTCCCAGAGTCACGGCTGGTGCTGCCAGTCCTGCCTGTGGGGACAAGGAGATCACTGATATTCTGGCATTTACCCAGCAGAGTTTGGTATATTCAATATTGCAACCTTTGACTTACTTTTGAAGGTAACTGATGCTGGAGAAAGCATTTATCCTATAAACATCTCCCTTCAGATGGCAAGTTGTTCAGGCAATTCTCCTCAAATATGCTTTTGTGATGGCAACCTACACCATATGAATCTCAATTCAATTGCACTCCATGGGATCATGCTGGATGAAGAATACCAGGATTCCAAAGCGCAGTAAGGGAAAAACATTTATCCCCAGCAGATCAAGCTGTTGAGGATTTGATAAACCACAGTGATTCCTTCTCCTTCACAATGACATGCTGACCCTGTGGGTATTTTCTCCCTGTCTCCATCCTCACAGATCACTCTTGTTGATAGAATCACAATATATGGGGTAGGAGGGAACATAAATACACCACCAGAAGCACTGGTGTATCACACTGAAGCTGATCAATAAGAGCACAGAACTTCTGGCTTTTTTTGTTTTGTTTTCTTGAGGGTTTTTACTTTCAAAAAATAAAGCCACTCTCTCACTGAAGTTGCACAGAAGGCAGGGAAACAACATCTTTCCTCTCCTGCAGCAGGTTTGTTTCTGGAATTGGATAGTCTGGGTAATTCCCGGTCAAGATGTGGCACAAATCCAGTGCAATAACTCCCATGAGAGTCCTGTCCCAGCCGTGCTCTCAAGGAACAAGTACACCTACAATTCAGAGGTGGCTTGTCACAGGACATGGGGCTTCATCTGCTCTGGGCCAGAGCCACATCATGTGGAATCTCCTCCTTGGTGCCACCAGCCCTCCTTGTGCAGAGTTCTGCCCGCTCAGCTGGGTGTCCTCAGGAGACTGGTGCTGTGCCACACATGGCATCCAGCCCCAGGGCAGTGGCAGCCCTGGCACAGCCAGTGCAGGACCCAGACCATCCATCTGTCTGCTCCGAGCACACTGAGGTCAGCACTAATGCACAGCCCCAGGAAGGCACTTGGAAGGGCATAGGAGGAGTAGGAAAGAAAGTCAACATTGGCACCAACTTTGTCAGCTAATTTCTACTTTCTAGTACTAATTGCTTTCATTCCACATGCAGGTCGATTTGTCTGGGGCTGGGCAGGAGCCCCAACCTTGCTGATGTGACCTGATGTTCCACATGACAGTAAAAGATGTGTGTAAAAGACAGGGAGCTCAGCAAGTGCAGCACCAGAGTGCTGGGGCAGCAGTCTGGTGTCAATGCAAACAGGTCTGGAATGCGAGGCTCACTTTTGGGCATGATTACACTGTCCTCATTTCCTTGAGAACACTGGCATTTCACGAATATAACCCCTAAAATGCATTCAGTGGATTAGGAAAAGAGCATATTATTGTTAATTATGTTATACTGAAAATATAATCAGACTTAAATTTCTGCATCTTCTATTTAATCAAAGTGTACAAACAGCAATAAAAATGTCCTTCTCATTAGACTGAGAAGTCTCTCCTCATTTCAGGGCTACTAATGCTTGAGTCTATTTTGAAATATTTTAACAAGATAGAATTGTACTGTGTAATTGGAAAAATTAAACTTAATATTTTTATACCTAAAACAGTAATAAATAAGCCTGCGTAAACTTGCACTGTGCTCTGGAAGTGCAGTATGTGTTTTTCTACTTGCATATCACCTGAGCATTAGGTGTGCCAGAATATTGATCCCCCAGCTCTGCCTCTATCACACACTGCACAATACTTGGGAAAGACAGAAAAACCCAGCAAAGCTTAAATGCAGTCAGTAATTGTTACAGCACAATTAACTGAAAAGAGATCAATCCTTCCTGACCTCTGCAAGACATGAAATTCCCTGCATTTCTTATCTTCCCAGGTATTAGATGAACCCAAATTCAAAGATATCACAGAAAGGAGAAATTAACTTTTGAATATTGATTTGCTAAGGATAATAAAGACCAAATACAAGCTGCCTTAGCTGCAATGTGTAGCTTCAGACCTGACCTAAACTTTTCTCAAAGTTTACAAGAATTCTGATCCTGAAAAACATCAGTATGAGGCCCATCAGGAGTATACAACATCTAGTAGAACACAGCTGGGGATGAGAAATAGAGCTTTAGCTGAAATGAAGAGATGAAAATCAGAGATCAGGGTTCCATTTTCAGAAAATAGAATCATAAAAATGTTGGTTGGAAGTCATTAAGTCCAACTGACTCTAAGCTGATGTGCACCAGGCCCTTTTCAGGGATGGAAATGGGGTTGATGAGATCCAAAGGACTCCATTTTCTTGCCTTTCCAAAAGAACAATACTACATTTCCTATTTTTAGTCAGCAGAAATTTGCCAGCCTCCTTCCCAGTCACCATATTTTGTCACAAATGCTGTATACCAAACCCACAAACATATCAGCTTACTTTTTCGGGCCCCTTGGCCACATCCAGGACATGAATTTGATCACATTCACCTCTGTTAAGACTCCCTGACTTGTTGCTACCCTGATGTTGGCTGCACTTCTTCCCAAGCTGTAAGAATTTGCAGACAGTCTCAGATTAGGCTTGGCTCATGAAGACTCAAATTAGAAAGAATATCCTTTACTTTTGGCTTTTCCTATTCACAATGGACAAACATTTCTGCTGAATTTCCTTGTGCTAGTGGAATATATTCTTGTTAGCTTTGATGTTTGCTACTCATTCATCTCCAGCTGGGTTTTGAAGCAATTTAGCAAGAATTACTTAGCTCAGCGTTTTCACAAATGCCCACTATTTTGGGTTTGTAACTTGATCTGAAGGTAAGAACTGACTCAAGCTTAGGATATAACTTGGGGGATTTCTGTGAGGAACTAAAGCCCTTGGAACAGGCAATGGACAGTAAGGTTGGAGCCTGTGGAAGTGATGCGAAAATCCCCTATGGCATTGCTAGCTGGCCAACCAAAAACTCAGGCAGACTTAGCAGATACAAAGACATGCCTGAAAGCACCACAAGAGAATGATTTCTGTGAAACAAAGAAAGTCCTAGCTAAGGCCTTATTTCAAAACTACATATGAGCACTTGATAATTTCCAAAAGATACAGCAGCCAAGTGCTTATACTTTAGATGATCTAACACCCAAATCCTCTTTAACAAGGTCCTGATGGATCTCCAGGCTAAGGAAATCAAGACAAAGCCTTGCTTAGGATCATCCAGTGGCTCAACAGCTGAGCTGGACACAGCCCTTTGTTCTCTTTGCTGCTTAATTAATGACACTGGAATTCATTGTTTGTATGTGCTGTGGAGGGCACAATATATTATTACAAAAAGAGGAATTGCTAAGAAAGCAACTGGAGAAATATTTGCACACTAAGGACATGCTGTAAAGTGAGACCACACATTCTATAACTCTTCATGGAGACACAGTCAGCAAAAACCACCCCAAAATAAAAAGCAATTGGGACCCTGGAGTGACATAAATCTGTGGTGCAGCATGCATACATCTAACATTACAAACAATTTCAAGACTAAGGAGTAAGGTCCCAGTCAGTCAGCCAGAACATGCTAACAAGCAGCAAGAGCTACTTGAATTTAATTCAGTGTGTTAAATGGATCTCAGGAGGGGCCTATGAGTCAGAGCCTCTTGCAGGGGAACCTCACACGAGGATCTGAAAGTCTGTGGCATCAGCACTGTGACAAAAGTTGTATGGCACAGAGAGAGAGGGTAACATGTATGGAGAGATCAGATTATTGTCAGTCAAGCAGCAACTGGGGAGAGAGGTGGCAGCAGAGCATACAGAAATGCTCTAGTGAGTCATGTTGGGAGAAAGGGAGCAGATTAAGCTGTTAACTCATTTGCAGACACTTACTCCTCATAAAATCAGCACACAGCTATAATAGTTGTCAGAGTGTTCTTCCACAGTAATGCTGATTATTCATACTTCCAAACACTACAAACTGCAAGGCAAGTAATGCTAATGAACAAGCTGTCAGTTGTAACACATGGCATTCAAACTATCCGGTCAGAAAAGGATTAGACCTTTGTAATGGCACCTAATGTTAAAATTATTAAGAAGGATTTGTTAGTAAGACACTACTGGGAATCTTGTAAGCAACTTGACATGACCTGGCAATGTGCACTGGCAGCCCAGAATCCACCTGGGCTGCACCAAAGGCAGCATGGCCAGCTGGGCAAGGGAGGGCATCCTGCCCCTCTACTCCATCCTTGTGAGACCCTACCTGGAGTGCTGCACCTAGCTCTGGGACCTTTTATGAAGAAATTATTTACTGTGATGGTGTTGAGGCAGTGGCACAGGTTGCCCAGAGAAGCTGTGGCTGCCCCATCCCTGGAAGTGTTGAAGGCCAGGTTGAATGTGGCTCTGAGTAACCTGCTCTAGTAGAAGGTGTCTCTGCCCATGGAAGGGGGTGGGAACTAGCTGGTCTATGAGGTCCCTTCCAACACAAACTGTGCTATGATTTTATGATTCTTTGATGATTTTTGACTAAAGGTATTTCCATTTGAAAATGAAAATGTATTGGGAAAAAATGGATGGAAATATACCAACCTTAGTTATACTTCTATCTCAAAAAGATTTTCACTTCATGGTGGAATTTCATCTGGAAATTCTGTTTCCCCAGAGAGAGGGAGCAGTACTCACCTCTACAAGGTGAAAACACCAACTACACCCAAACACCCACACCCAAACACCACTACAAGGGAAAAATACCAGCAGGGACCCAGACAGAACAATGATGTTACTCATAGGAGAACGAGCAGTCCAAGCTGTGGGTCTGCCATGTGTAGCAGGATATATTCCAGGCTGTTCTGCAGGACAAGAAGAGAGGGACCTGAGAAGGAAACACACACCCATCCTTTGAAAAGGTGTCGGCTTTCTTTCAACATAAAACAAAGTTAAAAAAAAAACCAACGACAAAAAAACTTCCTAACATGTTCTTGTATTAACCTATTCTTTCAAAGCCTAATGCAGCTATAGAAAATACTAGATTTAAAAAAAAGATAAAATCTAAGATGTAGAAAAGCAGATAATGCAGCATCCACCAAGTTTTTTGAAAAGCTTATTCCATTCCTGGAAACTGAATATTAGCAGCAGAAAGGTCTGATCTAACCTGTGTTCTTAATTCTCAAAGCCAAAGATCAGCTTTCATATTTGGGTCAACTATCATGTTTGGCCAACAAAGTCCACATGGAAAAACAGGGCAAGCCATAGTAAAAGCAACATGAACACAATCCCTCCACCTGTGTGCTTGGATCCATCACAAGATGTTAGCAGCCGGGAGACTGTGAAACAGAAGGCTGATTGCTCTGCAAGCTGCTGCATGCATTTCTGAAGGAATGCCACGGGGAAGGGTCTGTAAACTGTACTCTAGAAATGACAAAGGAAATGGTAAAAAGGAAGGATATCTAGTTTAGTAGATTCCAAGTGAACATGTCTCCAATGATTCAGTCAGGAGCAAGGAATGAATGAATGAATTTTCAAAGACCATTTGAGATCTGATGAAACTGCATGTAACTCAAAGATACAAAGGTTTTCAACACCAGCACTCTGCTGTGAAGATTCAACTTATGCTGAAGTATCACACTGAACAAGATAGTGGATAATGGTGTGTGAAGAGCTAAAGAATTAAAAGAGAGCTCAGCAGATTCCAAAATTTCATTCTTTACAACTGACTCTGCACCACTGTTACTGCTTATCTTTCCAGAACAGGGCCTCCCTGACACTTGTCCTACTCAAGGAAACCTGGTTTGATCTCACACTTCTATTAATTTCTGTGAGAGATTAATGTTGATAGCTGTAATAATAAGTAGAGATTTGGTTAATCTCAGAATCTTTGTAGTAGGAACTCTACTCTCAGAATGTTTGGAATTGGGCTCTTAGATATTAATTTATTTTATTATTCTGAGTGGGGAAAAAAAAAAAGACTCCCTGTGATAAGAGAAGGAGAAGTACAAAATGGAGCAACAGGCATACAAGGCTGGGCAATAGTCTCCAGTCTGACCTAACATATCCAACAATTGCCTTCCTCTGAATACAGAATACAAGGCAACAGCAAATGTCATGAAAATTGCAAGACCAGGCACATCCCACCCATTCCAGCAGGTCAAGTGAACCTTTCCAACTAATAGGAAAATATTCTACCCAGGTTACATACTGGCTGGTGCTGGCAACTAGTGCTAGGCTTGGCAAGAGCCCACCACTACTGTTAGTTGGTTCATAGGGTAACACTCACTGCAGCAAGAAAGGGAAATGATAACAATAATGAAATATGAAGTTGTCACAGGTGCGTCTTCCAGCCTCTTCTAGCCTGTATGAAGGCAGAAAACACCTCCAGCCTTAGTGGTGGTATAAAGTACTACACTCCTGTGGGAATAGACAATAGTGCAGGTTTGCACTCTCTCCATATGTTGAGCTTTGCCCAAGATGTACAATTTAGAGCAGGTTTCATTTCACAGAGCCAAATGTCTCTGTTACTATATCCAGTGAACTCTGGGAGGCATTTTAAGATATCTTATCTGCTCTGGGCCACAGTCTAACCTGAACACTGAATTGATTCCATTTATTACTCTATTTTATCAGGCTAAAGTCATGAAAATCCCTAGCTAAAATTTTGCTTTTAGCACTTAGACAGCTGAGGAATGCGATCCCAATTATGACTCAATTATGTGAGAGAGAAACAGTGCTCAGAGAACAGCAACAAAAAAAAGCCAACCCAAAAAAAGTTATCAGTATAACCAGTGTGATGACAAAAATTCTTCAAGGTTCAGAGCAAGCATTCAGCAGGACATAAGCTAAAAAACTAAGAATTCTAACACCACACACAGCTGTGACACAAGACTGCAGGGCTCTGAACACAGGGCTGTGATGAGTCTCTTAACATTTCTTCCAATCAGCTATCTGTGGGACAACAGAAAAGATGTCATAAAAAAACTTATTATTTGATAAAGTCTAAGAGATTTTTACTTGAAAGGTGTTGCTGAAGGGCAAAGCATTAAATTACATATGGCTAAACCATGTAATGCATTATTAGCATAACATCTTAGTTCCTCTAGCAGTTTCTCCTTCTGCCTTAGGGAGCTGCTCACACTCTCCACTCCAATATCCAAGAAAAAGTCTGTTAGCAGTCAGCATTCAGAGCACTTAAAATCAACATTTATAGCCACAATTTACTTGTCTGACTCTTGCTGCCTGAAACCAATGTGTTGAAATTTACTTTCTGAAATTTCAGTCGGAAGATACAAATTGCAAGGGAGGTCTGGGCACAATTTTCCTCTCCTTAATTAAAAAAAGGGGGTGGAGAGTGACATTTACTTGCTGAGATATTTCCACATATTTCTTTTACCAAATTTATGTGTAACATGTTGCATATATTAAAACAGAAATATGTAAGAATACTCCATAGATGCAGCTCCGATTAGAAATATTTCAAAGCATATTAGAAACACAAATCACATCTAAACCACGGCTGTACTCCTGGCTGTTGATTTAGGATGTGACTGAAAGATAGGTAAACTCTGTGGAGAGGTTCCTGATCAAGGTGGCTTGAAATAAGCCCTGAAGAATCTTGATGTTACTGTGTTGAAGACACACACCATACCCATTTATGTAAACATTAAGACCCTCATGCTTCTCTTAATTGCTGCTATGCCCACCTGATGGCACTCTTCCAGTTGCCAGCTCTGTTTTACACACATGGCTGAATCCAGCATTATGGCACCCATACTTGACAGGTTTTCATTTATGTAAGAAAGCAACCAGGACGTTTTCTACAGGCATTTGACCTTTTAAAGTCAGTGCAGTTTGATTCAGACTGTCCTGCTCCACGTGTGTTTCCTGCAAATATCATTAAAAACACATTTACTACCAGAAATGGTCATGGAAGAGAAATACTAAGATACAACATAGTATTCATAACAAGTCCACTTTCATCTCTCTTGTTTCTTAGGAATTATGAACAACACAGGAAAAACATAACTTGTAAAAGCAAGAAATAGAGAAGAAAATAAAGAAGGAAATACAAAACACTTTTATATTATCTTCTGAGTCAAGCTGCTTTACTTCTAGTCACCTGGACACTGATAAACACCTGTGTAGCATACTGTAAATTATATATTGGCCAGTCATGTTTACTCTACAAAACTACATAGTTTTGTCATGGTGTGTCTTCAGTGCAGTGTTAATTAAGATGCCCTCATCCACACCTGAGCTGCAAGATTAACCTGCCTCAGATGGGCAACTTCATGGCAAATCAACACTTCAGTTACTCATTCTGCAACAGTGCTTCACTCTCACCTCCCAGAACTTTTCAGGCTTGTATCTTGACAGCATGTGCAACTGCAAGAATTGAGTGGCTCAGATCCTCCGCCAGGCACATGAAAAGAGGAAAGCAGCAGCTCACTGTCATTTTGAGTACAGAGGCAGAATATTGGTGGGTGCCACCATGGCTTGCAATCTCAGTGGAAGAAAAAGGAAAATTAACTACTTTCATTTAATTAGAAAGCCTTTCACTGGTTTGCTAGAATCATTTCTGGCTAGCAATAAAGTACTTCACAAATCTTTTTCAATAAGAAGCATTTTGAAAATACACTCATAAGTCTATGCTATAATATCACTAAGAAGTTAATGATACTGTTAGCATGAGTTTAATGTAAATAAAAAAGCATTGCTGATATGGATTAGACATCCTACTGTCTTCATGCTGCATCATTAAGGCACAAATATGAGCAGCAGATGAGATTAAAAGTGTAAACTTTATGCAATGCTCCTTTGGGACCTTCTCCAAGGCAGCTACGTCCAGCATCCCACTCTGCCAGACCACAACAAAGGTGAGCAAGGTAAAACACTGCTGTGCCTCCAGAAAGCAGTAATGGTAACAGTAGAATGAAATTAATGTTTTCTGCATACTTCGGTTTCCTTCTCTTGGTTTCTGCTAACATCAGCCTGGCTCTTCTCTAAGTTCAGAGGGATTTGTCAAAGTGCACAGGTGCTACTTTCACCCCATTTAATCTCAGGTCAGCTTCACAGCAAACTGAAGGACCATAAAATAAAACACCACTTCTTTCTCCTGCCTTTTATATAAGCTAATGCAGAAATTGGAAATAGGAGCCAATTCCCTCTGGATTCAGGTTTCTGATGCTTAATAGGGCAAACAAAGAACTATGTCTGGAGCAACTGTTGTCTCTAACAATTTTCAATTTACATACCCAGAAACTAACCTACAAATAAAAATGTATTTTCTCTCTCTGACTTTTACACATGAAGTTAAATTTCCAAGTGCAAGTATGTATCAATCACTTCATTCACAAATCAGAAAACAGAAGCTGAACTATGCAGTCAGAGCCAACAACACACAACTCAGAGAGAAGGGCTGGAGGCTGTTTCCTGGCACCATAAATGGTAGAAGAGGTAGGAACATTCTTCCTTGAGAAAGAAAGCTGGAGGAGGAGAAAAATCAGCATTCTAACCACTAGCCTTCTGCTGGCAACATGTTAATATAGAAGCCCTCAGTGACGATCTAAAATTTCTTCCAAATTGTGAAGACAATGGTGGCCTTCTGTGCAAGATCACACAATTAATTAGAAAGTAAGGAGGTAATGAAGATGACCAGCTTTCCAAACAGACACCCTCCTAGGTGGAGAAAGGGGAGTGCATGAAACAAAGCATTTAATTAATTCAAAAATTTTAGGCATGGAAGAAAACCCACTATTTGCACAAAATACTGTTATTTGGTAATATTCAACCTCTGCAACAGATGTCTTTACATTCAACATGGGAGATGACTCCTTACTAGATACATCCAACAAGTCTAATTTTCACACTACAATATCTCTTGTGCCTTTCACAGTGAAAGTGAAGAGATTCACATATTCAGCCACTACTAGTGTATCCTCAACTACATGTGTAAGTTCATCAAGCATCCTAGATTCAAGAAACTCACTTTTCTGTTAAAGTATTAAGTTAAATCTATAGGCCAGAACTGACATAGCCAGAAGCATAAAATCTTAATTCTGCTTACAGAAGAAACACTAACTCTGTCTTCCTTTCCTTGCCTACCCTCCACAATTCTCATATGAAACAACAGCTGAATATGCAATAATAATTTGTAATGTGAAATACTGTTAATGCGTTTCCTCAGAGAGGTCCTGTTCCAGAATATGGCAGAAACTATTTTTATTGCTCAAGTTTTCATTACAGAGATGCCACAGCACATATATCTTTGGTCTACCATGTACAGCATGTGACAAGGTAACGACGAGGTTCTTTTCCTGCCCACATCCCCCTCCCCTCCTTTTTTTTTTTTTTTTTTTTTTTTTTTTTTTTTTTTTTTACTATAACCAGTGCACTAATATTTAGACAGATTTACTTTGGAACAAATAGTAAATGACTGGGAAGTTGTTACAATTTCTCATTCTTATTCTGATTAATGAGCTGAAGGAACACTCCCTCTCCCTTCCTTCTCCTTCTGTGGTAGATGTATTGAGTTTATGCATCAAATAATTTTATACCTGCATTTCCTAAAAGATGGATGAGATTGGCATAACAATGATGGTTTTTCCAAGAGGGAATAAGGATCCACAAAGCCACCCTTCAGCAGTCATTCCAGGAAGAAGGATTAAGAATATACTGTATCACATTTAGCAAGTCTCTCTCTCTCTCTCACACACACAGCCTACACAAGCAATGCTCAGCATATAAACCAAAACCCCTTCAGTTCTTCATAATGTCAAGCAAAAAGAGAAAAAAGAAAAGTAACTTATTTAGGGAATAGGAGAGAAAAGGCTAATTCCTGTATGTGGTATAGTGCATACATGAGGGAGAGACCACAAGGAAGAAACTGAGGAATACCATATTTAGAGAAGAGCAATCACCAGACAGAGCTCAGTAAGAACTGAGAGTTGCCCAGAAACAAGACTAAGAGGCTTCTGGGCTACATGAGCTGTGAACACAGCTTTTTTGTGGGGTTTGATGTCTCTCATTTTCAGGAACACGGACTTTCAAATCAACAGGATAATCCAAACCTTTGGTATCACTGCCAACTTTTCTTCCTTCCAAAGGCAACCTGTGGGTCTCCAACTCTAAATAACTATTACAGTCAAAAAGGGTAACTGTATAAAAAGACAGTCAATATAGGCTATGTTTTTGCCCCTCAATAACATCCTGGGCTTTCCAATAGGTTGTTTAAAATACATTTCAGAGGTAAAAGGCATCAAAATCAGTTTTACACCTAAATGCTGAAAAAAGTCACTAACCCAAACGACTCTCACTAGGGCTGTCACAGGCAAAAACCAGAAAATTAAATACTTTCTGATGGGTAACTGAGGAAAAGCTGAGTAAAGGATGACATTAACCTGCAGAATTTATTACCATGGCTCGCTGTGCTAGTACTGAACAGTTACATTACAATGAATGCTGTTTGCAACACAAACTCTATTATCAGTCAGCAGATAATAGCTGAGCATGATCATGGTGTAAATTATTACAGAGGACTACATACAGAAGTGATTAAGAAAAAGCCAATACTGGGAGAAACAGTTATATCAGTTCTAGAAAAAAAACCCCAAGTGGATAAAAGGCAAAAAATTTCAGGTTTGAAATCCGGCAGTGTGACAGACAGCTTATTTTCCACTCAATAATTAATTAACTTGTTCTACACCAGGGGGATTTTTCTTCACAAAGTAACTTTTTTCTTCAGTCTAAGAAAACATGGGACCCTTCGGCTCTGCTATTACACTTCATTAAGTTCTATAAGCCCAAACAATTTGTAAAGTAGGAGTACATTTTTTTCATCTTTAAAGCAAACAAAAGTAAAGATATTCATTTATCAGCATGCTTTACTTTGCTTTGCATACGTGACCTGCAATATTTGTCTGAGTAGGTTCATCATTCAACTGCACTCTCTTATGAAGCCATGCTGCTGTACAGCACTGACAAAAAGACACTCCAGTGCTATGATTCCTTGTGTAAAGAGTTTTCCCAGCAGCATTCTGATGATGCTCTGCAAGTCATGTCACTTCCATGGCATGCCACAGAGTGGCTGGAGAAGAAGACATGATGTCTCACAGGAATCAAGAACAATCCCTGTGAAAATCCCTCAGGCAGCAAAATGACAGTCAGTAATCCTAAACAAAGAGCCAAGAAGGCATTTGGGATCAGTCCAAGAAACCAATATGGGAAAAACATCAACACTTTTCACGGGAAAAGTCTGATTTCATGGAAGACACATTTTCTGAATAAAAGAAATCATGCAAATGTTCTAAATTATTTCTGGTTTTTCAGCTGAACACAATGCGCTTCATTCCCACTTTTATCCTGTTCACGAAATCCCTGAAACTCTGCTATATATTATGGGTTTCAATCTTTTGAAAGAGCAGTTTTGTCCCTAAGTCAAGTCCTGCTTCAAAAGAAGGGGAGAGCTTGTTTCACTGCCTTGCACGATCTCTTTCAGAATCCAGGAACGCAGAACCTGCTTCGTGTTCTGGAGCTAAAATGTTGTCTATCCATTGCAGTTAAGCCTGCAGCTCTGTCAGAATGGAAAACTAGTAAGACATTCACTCAAGGAAAAAAAAAAAAAAAAAAAAGAAGAAAAAACCCACACGATGGAAAACTAGTAAGACATTCACTCAAGGAAAAAAAAAAAAAAAAAAAGAAGAAAAAACCCACACGAAAAACATACTCTTCAGGTTGATGTTGGAGGCAAATAACTCAAGTACAAAAAGCCATCAGGATTTTGCAATTTTAATTTTTCTGCTCATTGAAGCTTTCTACTTTCAGGCAATTAAAACCAGGCATCAAAGGCACATGAAATTGGGATAGGGGAGTGATTAATTTGCGGGAAAAAAATGTTCACAATTTAGTTAGACAGACACAAATCAGGCATCCATATCTCAGGAATGGGGAGTGTTAATGCACTGAGGAGAGCTAAGAGGAGCATGAGGAAGAGAAGATGGAAAGAGTACTTGCAGTGCCTGTCCTGGAGGGTAGTAATGTATCTGCCAAGTGCTGCTTCTGATGAGGACTCAGGGACAGATGCAGAGCTAGAATAGTCCTTGCCTATGAACAATTATTTCTTCCTCTTAACTTTGTCCCTGCAAATATTTCTGCATTGCAACAAATGCAAAATCTAGATTTTGTGCTCAAGTTGAAATTCAGTGAATTAATGCCCATTCTCCAAACAGTGTTGAGCCACTCAGATGAAGCAGGAGATACACATTAAAATCTCCACTGGAATCAATTCCTTTGACTCTGAAAACCCAGACATCAACATTATCTCTCTCCATCAAAACATGCACTCCTCCAGTAAAAAACACCACAAATGCAGTGCCACTCAGTGACACATCTGTTGAATACCAAGCTTATTAATGATCTGCTAGAACACCTCTTTAATGCTTGACTGTGTCCACTGCATAGTGCTACCTCCTCCAACTGGGTATTAAAGTTACTAAGAGTCCTTCAGACAACTTGAGGAAAATATTGCTGGAGAGCTATAGAATCACTTGCTTTATTTATATGGCTGTTGCTGTGAAAATTCACCTCACTGAGGCCACTTTTCAAGCTCTAAGCTGATGTTTGTGCCATCTTGGCAGAGATTTTCCTACACAAGCAGCAGCTGAATTGCACAAGGGAAGGTGCCCAGTGCACACCCTGGGCTGCAACAGGCAGTACCCGAGCTGGGCATGCAAAATCAGCTGCTCAGTGCGTCCCTGTGCTGCTTTGGGCTGAGGTAGAGTTAATTTTCGTCACACTTAAACCAAGATACTCCTTCAGCTTTTGGAAACAGAATTTGTGATAAAGAAATATATCTAAGTCAAGGACGGAAGGACGGAAGGACGGAAGGACGGAAGGACGGAAGGACGGAAGGACGGAAGGACGGAAGGACGGAAGGACGGAAGGA
>VZUI01010593.1:0-37413 GCA_013401135.1 Cettia cetti | reverse complement strand
GCCAGGCCGTGTGCCTCGCCAGGCCGTGTGCCACGCCAGGCCGTGTGCCGTGCCAGGCCGTGTGCCACAGCCGTGTGCCGTGCCAGGCCGTGTGCCACAGCCGTGTGCCTCGCCAGGCCGTGTGCCACAGCCGTGTGCCTCGCCAGGCCGTGGGCCACAGCCGTGTGCCGCGCCGCTGCCACCACCTGCTACAGGAGCAATGCGTTTTGCTACTTTGTACAACCAGCCTGTGGACATCTCTCAGGAACTTGTGTCGGTGTGGGTTCCGGAATTTTCAGCATTTTTGGTTAGGTTTAGTGGTTCTTTTTTTTCTTAAGCAAAAATAAGATGTCAAATCCTAATGAATATGGCATGTACCGTCAGTCCTAAATTAAACTGGTTCGAACTTTAGTAATGAAGTGGGAAAAGAGAAAGGCCTGGCATGGGTTTATGTACGAGTGACCAGAAAGCCGGATGTGAAACTGGGCTGTTGGGCTTGGCCAGTAGCTATCATTTGCTACTTGCCTCTGCCTTGATTGCAATGTTGCTGCCAACAAGGCAGTGCAAATGCTAGTGAAGATGGAGAGTAAACACACAGCCACAGCCAAGCCCCGAGCCAGGGCCTGTCGAAATGGCCCTTCCTGAGGAGCAGGCTGTGCTGGCTCTGGCAGCAGAACTTGGGAATGGAGCTGGAGGGGATGATGGCACGGAGCAGTCTCTGGGCGTGCTTGAGAGCTTTGCTGATTCTCAGCTGCTTTTCCTAAGGCCTGCGAGATGTCCTAGTTCATTGGATAACTTCTCATGTTCTTTTATCCGAACAGAATACTCAGTTATTCTGCTCGGGGGTGGTTTGCAGAGGGAGGGGAGGACGTGGATAAAGAGAGCCAAAAACTGCCTCTGGTGACCTTCCCAAAGCTTTTGCTTGCACGAAAGAAAATCCCAGTGTCTTGTCAGTTAAATCTCTGCAGCTGGCAGCAGTGTTCAGACCTTTGCTCCTGTCCCGCTTGCTGCCCTTAGTACGTCTCCTTTATTTCAAGGCAGACAGGAGAGGCCTGGATTTCAGGAGGAAGCAGGGAGTCCATCACTTTCACAGGGATTAATTCCTTTCTTTTTTGATAATGGCATCCCTGACTCTGTTGTTGAAAGAGAAGGCTGAAGGAGAAGGGTCTGAGAGTGGCGTCTCATGGCGGCTCAGCTGGACCATGGGAGGCTGGAGGCCGTGCTGCAGTCGTGTGTCCAGGGTCAGGGTGACCTGGAGCAGTCGTG
This sequence comes from Cettia cetti, assembly GCA_013401135.1. NCBI lineage: Eukaryota > Metazoa > Chordata > Aves > Passeriformes > Sylviidae > Cettia > Cettia cetti. Next base: position 36,168 of record VZUI01010593.1, on the reverse strand, counting down.
TGTCCAGGGTCAGTTTGGGCCGTGTGTCCAGGCCAGGGGCCTGCAGCAGCACTCTGTCCGGGGTCAGGGAGGTGACTCTGGCACAGGCCTGTCCTTTCTGGCTGGGCTGTGTGAGTCAGCCCTGATCCCTGAGGAGTGAGTGGTGAGGGCAGCACGGGGAACCAGCCCGGCCAGTTCACTGCTGCCTCTCCTTGCTTTTCCTCCCTGCCAGCAGGAAGGCAGAGCCTTTGGCTGCCGGGATCCATGGAGAATGTCTGGGGCTGTCTTTACCTTTCTGGTCCTCTTCATTGCATCCCATTCTTACAGGAAAACAAAGATGACGTCGGAAAGTTGGGAAAACTCCATTCTTTGTGTATGGTATCTTTAAACAAGGTGCAATTTTAACAAAGTTTTTATAAAAAGGCATACTTTTGCTATACATGTGTTTTCCTACTTTAATTTTTAGCAATTTTAATGTATTAAGGAAAAGAAATCGCTATTTTTCTCCAAAATGTCTCCATGACCATTTCTTACAGATCTTCCCTCCTTTTTTTTTCTAACTTTGCACAGCATTTTAGAAATTTCTTACCTAGCACTAGAAATTGAACACCAGTCAACTTCCTGTTTAATTACTTTATAAAATAATTTAAAATATGTCTTTATTTTAGTGGAGAAAATGAAACTGGAAATTGTTACTTTTTGTGAGAGTCATTAAACCATTATTCAAGAAATAAGTAAAATTAACCCCCCATGTAGTGTTCTAACTGAAATGTAGCGTGTTTTTGTGAGCCTTCAATTAACATTATAGTTGCTCTAATGTTTTGATTGGTATTGTGATGAATTCATTATTAAAGAGCAGAAAGGAATCTATTGTAAATTCTTTGAAGGTGTGCAAGTTGAAACTTGCTTTCTCCATCACAGCTCAGTGGGGGGATTTTTAATGTATTTACTGTTTGTGCCACAGGTAGGTGGTTGTGGGCAGTGAAATTCCCCTGTGGCTATGGGATCTGTGGGATGTGTCAGGCAGGTGGTTCACAGCCCCTGTGCAGGCTGTGGGATCAACTGCCCTTCAGGGTTTGCTGAATTTGTGCAGAGGAGTTTAGGGCACCAGGTGGCCATTCCCTGGTGAGTGAGGTACATCTTGGAGCATTGCATGGGGGAGCTCTGATGGATTTGCTTGTCTTGGGGCACCTGTGCTGGCTGGAGTAGGGGTAGATCTGCCTTGGATTGGTCCAGGAAATGCCCTTAGACTGACTGGGGCCACCTCCAGAGGCAGCAGGAGCAAGAGGGAGAATGTCCTGGGAGGAGGTGGAGGGGCCGAAGGCAGGAAGGTAGGGGCAGTTTTCCTAGTGCCAGGTAGGACAAGGAGTAGCAGAGGTCTGGGAACAAGTGAGGAAAAGAAGGAACTGTGTTGTGATGCCAAATATCGCATTTTGTCCCATGGGGTCCAGTTGCAAGGAACAAGGAAGAAGCACTAAAGAATTTCTGGATTTCTGTTTGTTTCTGTGGGTGCCAAAACTTTTCCTGTCTTTATCTTCTTATCAAAAGCTCCCCATGTTCTCTCTGTGGCATGGCAAGCCAGAGGCTATCATCTGGGCTATGCTTTTAACAGGTTTTTATAAATGTACTCAAAAGCATTTGCATTACACGTGTCAAAATAGAAAGCACCTAATCTATCCCTTAGTTTGCTTTATATGATCTTACTTAATGCCATCTGTGCTAGAAATCTGATGTGAACGGGAGATTTCCAGTTTGTGGTGGATTTCTATCCTGTTCCCCAGGAAGGCAGCAGCAGGCAATGCATCCTAGGTGCTCCAAAAGGAAACCTTTTCTGTTCCAAACCCATGTTCTTCGCTGTCTTACCTTGGCAGAACTTCCTGTTGTGTAGGAATTAAATATTGGCACATTTGTTATCATAGAGGTAAATCTGATTGGTGAAAATTAAAACCAAAGCAAGTCACCTCTCTCTGAAACAATTTCAGACAAATGATAGTTCTTTAACTTCCGTGTCAATGTGTTGCAGGCTAAAAGCTGAAGCATTTCATATCTTTCACAGAATAAACCCAAGGTGATATATGTAATGTAACTGATTTCAGTGGCTTCTGGACAAGTGGAGCCCTGGACTGTTAATTGAAGACATTCTGTGTACAGGTGTGTTTATGTAATGGTGCTCAACAATTGCCTTCTGCTAATTCATGCTCAAGTCTTGTGTTGTCTCTAAAGGTACATAGGGAAGCAGATCTCAGAAAGAGTTAGTATTTTCATCGTGGTTTTATTTAAAAACAAAATTACTATGTATTCTTATTGAAAAATAACACAGCAGTATTGAAATTACAGCATATCATGAAAAGAGATTTAATTTGTATCATACTGGTGCCCTAACTCCAAATTGACATGGCTCTCTATGAAGTAGAGGGAAGTCCATGGTCCACAGAGCTTACAGGCAGAAAGAGCAAAACTTAAACTGATGAAATGATGGAGAAGATACCAAGAACATGTAGCACACACCTAATCCAGGGTGCTTGTGATCCGGTACTAAACCTGCGCTGCTGGACTGTGTAATTTGCTTCAGCCTTCATCGAAGATACACTGACAGAACTTGCCACCTGTTGCTGCTCCATAGCATTCATATCCAGCCTTGTCCCCATAGCAAATGTAATGGAAATACCCAGTTCCATATTTCAGCTGAAATTGAAAATATTGGCAGTGAGATGACTGATACAATGCATCACTTGTTCCTGGGAGCATGTTTATATTTCAGATGGGAGATGAAAAAACATTGAACCCAGAAATCTCAGACTAGCTTGCAGACTTGTGAGATGTGCCCATTTGCTCTGTGTTATTTGGACTATCACATAAAGAAAGAAAATTCTGAGTTTTCTTCATTTTACAATTATTCCTTAGCATAAATCATAGCAACACTGAGCAATCATTAGCATACACTGAGATTTGGGAAATTTCACTGTCATTAAATACATTCTTTTCCGGAAGATACTTAAAAAATAAAAAAATCCTTGTGTACTGTTCTTCACAGAATAGACTGACCGGCAGAAAAACTTCCTGTGGTTCAAGGATTTGACACTTCTTAAGGAAGTTCTGAAGTTCTGGTAGAGAGCACTGGCTGTTGGGGATGCTTTTTGTTCAGGCTGATGTAGTCAGTCTTTCAACACTCAGAGTTTTTTTAATTTAGTTGTGGAACATAGGTTATTTTTAGAGCAGGAAAAAAAATCACCAGGTCCTGTACTGACACTGAGATAAAATCAAAAAACTGCAACAACAAAAGTACCCAAATCCCAAAACAAAAAAACTCATCCTGAAGATATGCAGTTAAAAAGTGTTGAATTAGCAAGGTGGGCTGAATCCAAGAATTGGATTTGTCTGATGAGCTACTGAGTTTTATTTTGGCCAACTTGAGTGCTCTGAAAGGAACCACCCACTGTCCATTGGGAGCTGCTGCTGCATTGATCCAGTCTGGAAATGTAGATGCACAGTGGAAGAGGATAACAGTTTTTATTAAACTTAATGCATTTATTGCTGTTCGTAATGGTTAAATGTTAAATATCTTATTTACTGTTGTAGATATAAAAGAAGATATCCTGAATCACAACTTCCTGCTTTAAGGAGGTGTGAAGTGCATTAGATTTAGGAACTCTTGCCTTGTTAGAATTCCAGCAAATGCTGTTTTAGTGATACAGGTCATTGTATTAGTTAATATGATAATATTGTTTTGTATTATTACTAGTATATTGATTTAATCTATAATATAAATATTAATATATTTCAGAATGAGATTTGAAATACTGGAGGAAGTTACTTCCTTTAGATAGCAAAGATCATTCAGATTATTGCAAATTTTCTAGAATTTTCCTTTGTTTTCTCTGCATCTCAATGCATCACAGGAGTCATATTGCAACAGAACAAAAATATTTTACTATGGCAATATTCCAGGGCTGTTTGTTTCTTTAGAAAATTGAAAAATATGCTTTATGTGCAGCAGTGCACGCTGTGGGATGATGTTTTCACTTGGTCAAGTGTTGCTAGTTCAGAAGTGACCATGTGGGGAAGGATGTGTTGGGCAGGCTGCATGCCTCTCACACAGGTAGAGCAGCTGTGGAAGTTGCAGCTCAGAACACCAATGACCGCATGAAAGCCCAGGGCAGTCTGCACCAACCCGAATAACAAACCCCTGTGGCAGGCTGGCCTGCTGGGGCTGCTGCAGGAACACCTGCAATCCTCAGCTCTTCACTGAGTGTTGGAGCTGTTTTCCCAGAGTTTACTGAATCCTGTCTTTCTAAAGGGATTGTTCTCCAACTTGGTGTTGTGATTGAGCATGGTGAAAACAAAGGATTCTGCTGTGCAGACACTTTCTGTGTTTTGAAGCATAAACATGACCTTTTTCCTTGGTCATAGGAGCTGATTGATCATGCTTCAGAAGGGTGTCCCAGTGTGAAAAGTTCAGACAGCCCTTCCTTCAGCTGTGCAGCACTCAGGAAGGCCTCGTTCCACAGGCCAGCAGCTGCCTTCTGCATGTATGGAATGTCCTCACAAAATGAAGAGCTGCTAACTCTGAGCAGGTCACTTCTAGAGTTGCTCTTGCTTCTCTTGGAACTGATAATTGATTCTTCCTTCCCCCAGGTTCCCTGACACAAGCAGGACTTTGGAAGGACTTGTTACTGTTGTCTGCATGGCAAACAGCCACCTGCCTGAGAGGGTTTTCTTTCCAAATATTTGACGTGTCTGTCTCACTTCCAAGTCTTTAGTGGGCAAACTTAGACATGCTGGAGGAAGGGGATACAGGATGTGCTGCTGCATGGGTTGTGTTCGGCTGTTTCCCTCCTTGCACAGGATCTCAGATGCCTTAGCTTTGTTCTTCGGACTTAAAACTGTCCTCTAGCTGGCTGAAATGGTTTGCATCTTGCACAGAATTATAGCCAGAATAGAGATTCTTATCTTGGAAGCAAAAATGCCTTGTAAGTCTAGAAATTCAAGGGTGGTGTGTCCTTTTCCCTAGCACAAACATAAGTACTACATGTGAAAGCTCTGCTATGTCATGCTGCTAATGCCCAGGAACTAATTAACAACCAGCCCCAGAGCCTCTGCTCTGGCAACTTAGAACAGCCTGGGGCAGGAGGAGAGCAGGGATGTACTTGTGATGTCTAAACAGGCTTCTTAACTTTCTAAATTTTACATTTATTTTATAAACCCTCCCATTGTACTGCTGTCTTTTGGTTTTACACTTGTCAATGGATTTTATTATTTCTTACAAGTATGAAAATCCTTATAGAAGAATTTAGTCTGTTGTAATTCAAAACTGTTAAGCTTGCTTGACCTGTATTTCAGAACCAAGTTTTGGTTGGTTCTAGACAACAGATGAATAACCTCTGTTCTGCAACGTCTTTTGTTGCAAGAATCACTCGTACTTAGAGCTTTTTAAAAGATTCCGTACAGAATATGGGGGAAAAGACTTTGGGAAACAGAAGTGTTGGTGTTCCTTCAAAGTATTTATCTATTTTACACAACTTTTAAAAAGATCCTGTAAGTTGGAATTTATCTCCTTTACAATTATGTCCCCATAATTTAGCTGAATCTAGTAATTCCAGACTGGAAGATGCTGTGTTTGTGCGGCCAACTCATTTCCTTGTGGAGGCTGGGAGAGCCCCAGGGTACAGAACACCCACTGCTCAGGTCCTGTCAGCCGGGATTAACCAGAGGCATCTCTGCACTGCTGCACTGGAGCTGCTCTGAAGGGTTTGAGGATAGCTGGCTTTACCATGTGCTTGTGATATTTGGACCTTCTCAGTCTCTGCAATGGCACAGTTCAGTGGCTAGACAATGCTTGTCACTGAGGATATGCTATTTTTTGAAAGAAAGTGCTTGTTAATGCATTGACTGATCTCTGTTCTGTAGTGCTGGGGACTCGGTTTGCCTTTCAAAGGCCCTGACTGATGGACAGCCTTGTATGCTCCAAAGTTCAGATTTCTTGCCAGTGTACTTTTTCAATATGAATGTAAATCAGTTTGGTGTGATGTGTTAAATTTGTGAGACTTACAACTTCATAGATTTATGAACACTAATGGCACCCTTTCAGTTTTGGGTGTGCATCAGTTTTTCACCCAGTTTTCCTTGAAACAAAAGCTGGTGTTGATATGATTAATCTTGTCCAGTATACTGGCAGTGGGGCTGTGAAACTGACTGAAGTGGTGCTAATCCCTGGCTTTATTTCTGTTTTACCTTTTTTGTCTCTAAGTGTGTGTTAGGAGATGCAGTGACTATGCCTCTCACCTGGCCGAGATTGATCATTTCTTCTTCTAGATGAAAGAATACATCTGTCAAAATTCCTGCAGTGTAGGATCTGTGTGGGTTTCCACAGCAAATTCAAAGGGAATGGTGACTTGTGTGTGCAGAGTGACTTGGGTAAGGGACAATCAGCATCTCCCTCAAGTTATTCCTTATCATGGCACAACTACAGCTGTGATACTCATTTGGCTGAGTTAGAGCAGCTGTGGCCAGGGACTTGTTCCTCCACTGGACAGACAGGATCAGATCCCTCTTTATCCCATGTGAAATTAAACCAAGATGTGAAGTCTTGACACAGTACTAGAGGAGGGAGATGAAGTGACTTGAACTAGTGGTTTTCACATGCCAACTTGTACTTCAGGTGAGGTGGAACCTGAACGTGTGATTTCGTGGGTATGCAGATGTACCTGGCATTGCTGGAGTGCTACGGGTGGATGCTAAATGCAGTAATAGCTTTGGTTGTTACTTAGTTGAGCTACTATATGAAGATACAAGTGTATATTTTATTAAGGAGTCCTAACTGAAATAGCCCTACCACTGGAGGAAAGCAAGCAAATCACCTTGATTTGACCTTAACATTTTCCAGTTGCAGAGATGCCAGCACAATGTGAATCAAAACAGTACTTCCTGTAAACATATCCCACAGGAGCCAGCTACTTTCTGCTGGTTTAACTCTGATTGAAGGACTTTTACTCCCCTTAAAGTAGATATGATTTTATTTGTACAAAGAAGAAAAAATAAGTCAGATGTACCAGTATGATAGGGATCCTCTCTATGTATCCTAACAGTGCAATTACAACAGTGGAGAAAATAGCCACCAGTAATTCTCTTCCCAAATTACATACTCACTGTATTTTTTTGCTTTTCCAAAATGTTCATTTCACTGGGAAATTTCCTAATTTTTGGTTACAGCAATAAATTCTTTATGGTCATTTAAGACTTGTTTGGTCTTCTCTCAAATATTTCCTTATCCTTATTTTTGCACGAACGTATTCGTAGAAAACAGTATCTTCTTGGCTTCTATTTTGAAATGTTTCTGGGAGAATTTGGGTTTTTCATCATCATGACAGCCTTTGTATTCAGGCAGACCAGCAGAACCAGCTGCAAATGTGAGAAACAAGGCCTGTGCCAGGTGCTGAGTTAACTTCCATTTCATTCTAATGGGAGCAGCACTTCAGATTCTCCGGTGAAAGCGTGTTTTTGATGCACTTTACAACATCATGTGCCATCATTGTGCCCATCCCACAGAGGCAGCTATGTTCTTCTCTCCAGTTACCCCTTGGTGACGACCTTGCTCTCTGTCACAGAAACTTTCTTTGGTCACCGTCTGTGACTTGGGTAAAGAGCATTGGCTAGATCAATGCCCCATGGCCTACCAACCCCCCCTCCCCCCCCCAAATTTGGAAGATATGAAGGCCCATTGTTGCCGGTGTTAAATGAGATCAATCACAAGGAAATTCCTAGTGGAGAAACTTCTCTCCAGATGGAGCTTTATGTTAATTCTACTCTTTTGTCTTCCTTCCCTTAAGCAGGTTGCATACATAATCAGGGTCACTTGACAACAAGACTGTTTACCTTAGTCTCACTGAAGTACCGGCTGGGCTGTTACCTGGCTGTGTTTTCTCTGCAGACAGATGTCTCTGTCTGTCTTAGTTTCTGTGCTGCTTCGGCAAGCCCTGGTTTGCATGCTTGTCTCTAGCTTTCTCATAACTCCATTATTATTTGACTTGGAAAACAGAAGCAGACAGCTAGATTTCTCCTCTCCCCTTAGGCTAGGAAGGGAACATCAACCTTCTTTTGCATTTGTATCTCTTTTAAAAGTAGGTATGCTTCCCAGACAAGGAATCCTCCATTAGCTTAGTTGCATGCCTCTGTGTGTCATCCCTTCCACTGCTTTGGATAGCTATGGATTTATTTGGGAGCAGGAGCATCAGCTCTGCTGGGTTCAGCTGCTTCTTGTCACCACATTGTTTTCTATTTTGTAAGACTGGTTCTTCTAAGTTACTGTTCCGCCTACTTGAATTATCTTTCCATTTAGAAATTGAATCAATGCATAATGCTGTGCTTCATGGCAATTTTGGCTACTGATTTTTTTTTTGTTCTGTCTTTTAGACTTGGGTTTGTTGAGTAATCTTTATTTAACTGCTTTTTTTGGTCACCATATCCATTAAATGAATAGCTGTGCCCCACCACTGTGCTGATTATTCATGCTTCCATTGATGTCCAGAGCAGCTGGGTCTCACAGGACCAAGATTCTGGTGGTATTGTTTCTAATAGAGCTTGCACCCCAAAGTGTGAGTGGCCACTACTAGCAGCTATCTCTGCTCTGCTGTTGGAGGTTGACTGAACAGCATTAGTGGTTATGCTGTAACCTCTATCCTTTGTCATGTGAAGCAACTCCTATTACAAAACTGAACAGCTTCCAGAGAGGTAGCTTCTATCACTTCTCTTGGTGCCATGACTGTTCCTATCCTTTGATTTTTGCCTTCCTCAGTGGGTCTTACAGTTCACTGATGGGTTAAGATTGTAACTAATAAATTGCAAATATGACAGAAGTCTATTGTAAAGACAGTGAATTGATAGCTTACTAAGGAAGCCTTTTTTTTTCTGTTGAAAGTTGGTAGCTTTGAGCATGCTGTACTTTGCACCAGTGCAAGTTTTTCAATCTTTTGCTAAGAGGTTGTCAGTGAGGTTGGGTCATCAGTTCTTTAGAATTCAGTGTGAAACGTGCAGTTCATACTGCCATTCCAGTAAACAGTTTCACTTTCATGAAGGCTTACTTGAGGATAATGGAGTCTAAAGACTTGTCCCACCCCTGCATGATGTGGCAGGTATGGAACAGGTAGAGAACAAGTAACCAACCTTGTGTCAGAGCTTTGTTCTGTGCCAGCTCTACCACCTTTTCCTTTCTTTAAATACTTTCATTTCTCATTTCTATGCAGGACAGGGGTAGTGATGGTAGAGATCTTGGTTTTGAAAGAGTATCAAACTGGCTTCACCAAGATGAGGGCTGGCTCCCTGGCACTGCTTCTGGCCTCAGAGCCAGGCCTGACCCCAGAGGCACAGGTGTGGCAGCAGTGCCGCAGTGTTCCCGCCGTCCCTGGGGCTGAGCAACAGTGTGTGGACAGGACACTCCTGGGAGGAAGCCTGGGTTCTTCGGGCTGGATTATCAACCTGGCAAGGTTCTGACATGGCTCAGCCCTTGTGCTGTGGTTGGGTGGTGGCTGCCCTGACTCAAGTGAGCTGTGCTGGGGTCCCCGAGTGCCCAAGGACAGCAGGATGTCACCCCAAGACATGGGCAGGGTACTCTGTCAGTTTGGTTGCAAGTAAATGGTGTCTTTTAGGGTGACCATAAATGACAATGGACTTCTTGCTTATTCCTGGGCATATCCTTCCTGTGGCTCACCAAGAGGATGTTGACAGGCAGCAGCAGCATCGGTATTAAGAACAGATAAAAATGGGACAAGGTAATGCATGTGCATGTTTACCCTGCTGCACAGGAATGTGCTGATCTGAAGTCTGCATTAATAACCTTGCTGGAAGCTACTTTTAAAACATATTAAAAATATTTTGACAGTATTCATCAGAAGATGTGCTGAGTGTTATTTGAAATTAACCAGCAGCATTACTGTAGAGAAACAACTTATGAAGCACATTTGCCATTTTAAAGAAGCAACTTCTTTGAAAACCTTATTTGAAGAAATAATTATGTGCAGACTATACATACATACATACATACATATATATATATATATATATGACATTTTTCATTAAGTTTTTATTGGGCTTTAGTTTGACAAAAGAACTGCAGTGTTCACATGTGTGAGGTAGACTTTTGAGCCTACTTTTGCCCCTCCTTGCTGGGCATGTTCACATTTGCTCTGGTATTTGCAGCTTTATCTTTCAGATTGTATGAGAACTGAAGTAACAGAGAATATTCTATATTAAGTTAAAGAAAAAAACCCAACAGTTTGAACCTCTGTAGAACTCCTGTGCTATTGCTTAAAAGCTCCATTTTAAATGTTTTGGATTTGAAGTGGTCTCTCACAAATAGGCAAGAAAATGCAGTTAGGTGGTTAAGCATTCTGTTACCATCTGTAATTTATTTTGCTGTCTGTGATACTGAGGAGATAACTAGCAGGTGCCTTGGAACACCTTACTGAAATGGTTCATTTTAGGTGGCATAAATGGTTTCTGTGCCAACTATTTTCAGCTTCTGCAGTACAGTAATGGGGGTGTTGGTGGATTGCTCCCTTCCCCAGGCCCAGGTTCAGTGCTGTGTCCTGCCGAAGGCTCGGGCATTGCTGGCCTGGGCTGCTCCTGCCCAGTGCTCTGCTGTGCCTCTGCCCCACACCCAGAAAGTACAGCTCAACAGCAGCCAGCTGAAACTGCATATGTTCTTATGGAGCTGAAATAAGACATTCTAAAAATGGAAAGATATGCCTCTAACTACAATTACCCCTAAGCATTACATAAAAGAGCAATAAAGAGTGATCTCGCAAGTGGTGGAAGTGCATTCTTTTCTGCTGGTGTCATCCAGGAGTGTATTTCCTGAGTTGTATTGGTGTTCTCCTGAACTTGCAGAGAGCAAGCAGGAGCAGGCTTTCTCAGGTTTGAAAGTGGAAATCCCCTAAAACACTAATTAATTGTTGTATTTTTTTAAGACTTAAAATTGCGTAATTTTCCAACTCCCTCCTTGTTACTGAGAGACTTTGCTTTTGATCACTGCCTTTCAAACCCTTCATTCTGAGATTTGTATTACAGCACAGTGAAAATAACTGGTTGGATTTGTATCTTCACTGTTGGTAAAGTTGCTTATTTAAATGTGTCAGTATTAATTGTCAGGCATATCTAAATCCTACATGTGAACATTTAATCCATTATGTATAGTGGTGAAACAATCTAAAAAATCATATTTGTTTAAATTTGGAAGGGCAAAAGGGAACCCCAGTATTCCATTTAGAGGAGACAGCAACGCTTGAATAATTAATGTCATTTATATTGTCTGATACTGGCAAGAAGGTAGCTGTAGCTCTTAAGTATTATTCTTGATTATTGTTTTGTCTTTCCTGCAGTATTTTGGCTGTTACTGCTTTTCCCAAAAGTCTCTGCTTTGTATCCAAACACAAGCAACTTCTGCATAAAATTTGCATTGCTTTGGTTGATTTCTTCTGACTTTTCAGTAGATCCAGCTTGAAACTGGGTGCACAAAACTTCAGTGAAGCAGTCTGGGAAAACTGCGTTTTCAATGCAGTGCAAAATGAAAAGGAAGCAGGAGGGATTGGTGAGGTATCTTTTTTTTTCTTTTCCCTCGCTTTTCTTTGCCACGGGAAGGTGCTTTGATTACAGGCATCCTAGCTTTGTGTTTTCTTCAGAGCTGTTGTTTTGCTGTATCTGCTTCAGTGCAGGACTGGGTTCTCTGCATCACCTGCATCACCTGGAGCGTGGGCGGGGCAGGGTTATGTGTGAGAGGTGATAACAAAATCAGGTATTGCTGGGGTCGATGAACAAACTTCGGCATTTGGTGTGAGTTGGGGCCAGCTGGGTTTGAGCTTGCTGTTTGTTTTAAGCTGGATTCTCCTGTAATTCCTGACCTCTGTGTGCTGGCCCACCACTCCATGGTTTGTGTCTCCTGCCCCAGCCGTGCCCTATGGAATGCCTGCAAGTGCCAGCTTCTGCTGCTGTGCCAGGGAGCTCTGGCACAGCTGTAGCAGAGCCCACTCCCAAGCTGCCTTTCCATGCAAGTGAGCTGCTGCTTTGGTTGCAGCTTCCTAAGGAGGTGCCCTGGTCACCTCTCTTGTCCCCAGTTCTCTCACATGGGCTTTCTCGATCGCATTTCACAAAGCCACATGGCAGTGTCAAAGCTTTACACAAAATGTGTTTCTCTAGTGCTCTTGTCACAGAACAAAATTTAAGTAGATTTGATAAAACAAACCCATGCTCTTTCCTAACACTTAAAGTTCTAGTGCCTCTTCCTGGTTTTGGTGTGCTTAATTGCCCTGCTCAGGAATTAGAAAGTGACTAGAATACAGGGCAGGGAATTAAAAGGTAGAAATAAGATTGGTGTTGTTGTGATGACTATTTGAGATTCCTTTGATGTTAGCTTTTAAAATATGTTTGAGTCATACTATCAGTCTTTCAGGAACTGAGACAGGAAAGCTATCTAAATTGCATCTCCAACTGGTGAACTTTGATGCAAAATGTTGCCATCTCATGACAAAATTGCGTGCCTTTAGCAGACTTTACAGGAAGAAATCTTTTTCATTGTGAGAGGAAAATCACATCTTAGGATCTTGTAGTGCTGCATAAAGATGCAGTTCTGCCACACGGCAGGAAGCCCGTGTATGCTGTTTTTAAAGTTTCTCCTTATTTTAACTGAGCATCAGCAAAGAACCATATGCCTTCATTCATATTTGTTTTGCTTCTTGACCATTTCCACACTTAATCTTCATTTCTTCAACATATACTTTTCTGTCTCTCTGATTTTTTTTGTTGCTGTATGCTGGATTGCCTATATTTTGCACTGTGGACATGTGTTTTGGAGTGTGATTACAATTATTGACAGTATTTAATGTACCATTGACCTGACTTTTTTCCCCTCTGGCACCTCTGCAAAAGGTTTCCCTGCCTAGCCAAACTCTTTAACTTGGGTCTGCCTAATTTTGTAGCTGTGTTTCTGTCACCTACCCCTGCCACAGGAAGGCATAATGGTCATTTGGATGGGAACAATATGTGTGACTTTGTGTTTATTCACATTGACTCATTCATCTTTCTTTGTGGTTTTCCTCAAATTACTCAGTTGTCCTTGATCTCCTCTAATTGTGATATCATTTGTAAATTTTGGTATTCACAACTCTTCATCTCTTCATAAAGTATTAGTAGAAATACTAAATTTCCTCTAGAGTTACATGTAATCCTACTACTTTCAATTTTGAAGGGTGAACAAAATCAAATACATTTCAGAAAAATAATACTGATCTCTGGGATATTGAAGAACTGATGGAAGTATTGGTAACTGTGGCCTTAAAACCCAGATGCTTGGTGTCTAATTCTTATATTTTGCTTCTACATTCAAGTTCTTGTTTTTTTTTTTTAGCTTCTAGCTTGGAGAACAGATGAGGAGAGAGCTTCATTTGCTTGAATGTAAAAGTTGCAGGTAGAGTGTTCTTGGCAGCAAAACAGTTTTGCTGTGCAGTTCTGTTTCAGGGCAAATGAAAGAGGAAACTGCAGTTTAGGAATTGATAAAACTTCATTTTAGTAAAATCTTTTCTAATCCAAAGCCATGTTTATTGGAAAACAGTGGTATTCCTCAATCTGTGTTTATGGTATGCAAGAATTTGACATTTCTGTAGTAGTCATTTGAGCAGAACATCCACAGGTAATACTGAAGAACTCATAAATGTATCCTGTATAAAAGCAGCATTTCAGCATCTTCAGTTTTGCAGGGGCATAGCAGGATTGTTGTCCCTGCCAAAGGTGGCTGAGCCGCTGCTGGTCCCTGGCTGCTTCCTGAGGCTCTCCCCTCCCTGCTGCAGTGCAGGCTGTGGTGTCAGTGAGACACAGCTGTCCAAGAGGAATTGCTGCTCTCAGCTGCTTGGTTTCTAAAGCAGGATATGGCCGGGGTTGGTAGTGTCTGGCTCCAGACCATCTCAGGGATGCACGTGATACTACGTCACTCAAAAATTGGCATTGTCCGAACAGAGGGAATGTGGAAGTCTGTTACTCTCCAGCTGTCTTCTGTAATGTGGGTTGTAGCTGGTAATTTTTATCAAGACTGCAAATATGCTGTATGACAAAATTGAGAAGCATACTTTTATAAAGGTGCATAACATAGATTTGGGTTGCTAATACTTTCAGCTGAAGCATGTCTGCCTGCAGGTAGTGAGCATTCTCTCCAGCAATAACATAGTCACACTTCAGCAATTATTTTGCTAGGAGAAAATACAAGTAGAAATTGAACAGGAGCTGCAGCCATTGTTGTGGTTGGTAGTGGTCATATCTGTACTTACAGCCATTCTCATTTTAATTGCCATTTGCTTGTTTGTAGGTGTTCAGGTGGGAGATGGAGCAGGTATGGGTTTGGAGCTGGGTGTAGGGCAGCAGTGCTGTCAGCACAGCACACCTGTGCTGCAGGTTCTCAGCTGTCAGTGTGCAAGTTATCTTGTTCTGTGATATTCATTCTGAAGGACTTCATGCCTACATTAATTGCATCTGTTTCAACACCAAACTGGGAATTTATCCTTCTGGGCATGGTTGAATGAGTAATTGGTGAATGTCCTTGTCACCTGACAGTCTGTTTGGAAAACCTAAAATCCTTCTGTAATGCTGCATGTCCCTCCTCCCGCTCAGTCTGCCATAGAAGAGAGACTGAATTTTATCCCCTGAGATCAATCTGCTGTCTGTTTGCTAGTCTGTAGAGTTGGCTTTGAGCACTGTGCTCTGATGAGGCTGTGTTCAATGGCAGTGGATTTGGATACCTTGTCAGAACAGAGCAACACAGACGTGGGATGGCCCAAAGGGAAGGGTCAGTTTGGGGTCTCTTGTTTCTTTTAAGTCATGGAGCCTTGTTGACTTAAACTACTGAAAACTCTTCTTTATTGCCATTTAGCTTCTTGTACTTTGCATGTTTGCAAAATGTAAATGCTCTCTAGACATCCTTCAGATGACAAAGAGGCTTCTTTTCAGGTGAGCTACAGACAGTGCCTCAGGCCTTGAAGGATGTGGTTATAAATATGCCTTTATTCAAAATGGTTGTCTTGCTGTACATGTCTGATACCTTTTGGTGAATGGTTAGTTTGAAAGCTATAAAAGTTATTAGTCTCATGAGCATGTTACAACTAGGTATTTGTGGATGTAGAATCTTGCCTGCTCACTGGAGTGGAGTTAAAATATGTAGCCATCAGCTAAAAAAAAAAAAAAAAAAGACTGTCTTCCTAGGAACTGCAATAAAAATATGTTTACTGAAGTCAGTTTTTTCCATGTTTTCATCAGATAACGTGTTTATTTTCCTGGTTTCATCCTTAAGTCCGCATAAACATGTGCACTACTAATGTCCATAAAGGAAATATATCTCTGGACACAGTGGCTAGCCTGTAGTGTGATGTTTGGAGTATCTTCCCCTACTACATCTGGAAATTTCAAACCCTGCTTTTTATGTAAACGCTGGAGCAATCTTTCACAGAATCCATTTTTAGTTGTTTGCATCATCTTTGCAAGTGGGTAAGTTGTCATCTGCTACCTCTCTGTCCAAACACATTCTCCAGGCTGGCAGACAGAACGCAGAGCGTGGCTCAGTCACTTGGTTGCAGGAAGCTTGAACATGTGAATCCCTGCCTGGTTCTTAGGTAAGCAGCGCTCTGGCCTTGCAGCAGGGTGGAACCAATGGGAACTGCTCCTGCCTGGAAGTGTTCTGACAGCTCTGTGAAGAACTTGAAAATAGGTAAATTTTAATCGTATCCTCCTGTAAAAAATAGAAATGTAGTTTGTCTTGTTTAGGTTTTGACTTTTTATGCATACTGTAAAGGATGAGAAGAGCAGAGTCTTTGACCAAGAGCTGGGATGTGCCCTGTTGCTCTAAGTGTAGATGTACAAGAATAACTTTATCATGTAGTAAATAACATTAGTGTCCCAGCAAGTTGATTTTAGCTTATAGGAGCATTTCCCCTCTGTACTCTGTAATGAATGTTTGTCTAATATCATTGGTAATTTGCTATTGTTGCTTGAGTTACCCTTGTAGGTAGATAAATATAAGGTTTTTCAGTGATGAGATGTTAGCCATTGTTATTCTCATGTTGCCCTCATGAAATAAATCCAGTCCATCATATCCTTGCTGGCAGAGCTGGTAAGAATTGTATTATCTTTTCAGCATGAATTGTGCTGGTGACTGTTCTTACTGGCTGCAGGTCAGCAGTGGGAGGCTCAGGAACAGAGAAAATAGGTAAGGGGCAAATTTGGAAGAATAACCAATGTAAGGAAGAAAGGAGGAATACGAAGGGAAGGGCTTAGGAAGTTGTGAAAAAGCACCACTTCTGTCTGGCATCAATCCTCAGAAGGCCTGGCTTTCTCTTGGGCCTGCACTAAAAGAAGTGGGATTATTCAGTGCTGGCAAGGCTGTCTGGATATGTCTAAGAAAATAACAGGAGGAACACTGAAAAGTGGAGGATGACTGTTTGGACAGCCTGGGAAAGATGTAGGAGCAGTCTCCTGTTCTGAGTGATGTCTGAGTGCTCAGCCATGATGCCAGAGACAGGCAAAATAACTATGAACCTAATTTTTTTGAGGTATGTAATCTGGTTTCTAGTTTTCCAATAATGAATCAGTTATCCATCCACAAATGAGTGGTAGCACAAGTCCAGGGAGTATTTTGAGTGGATAAATCCCAGTCTTGTGTAAGGAACAACTTCTTATTCATACCAGATTTTAAGGCTTTCACAAGACCTGCTCTTGCTATTTCCTGTTCCTATAAGGTGAAGATGAGAATCTGCCTTGACTTTGTGAGTTCCTGTCCTTAAGCAGCATCCCCAGACAGAGCTGTGGTGGGGGAGACTGGGCTCTGGAGAGCTTCTCCTGCTCCCTCACTGTCCTGTGCTGTCACCTGAGCCCAGGTGCCTGGCAGGATAAGCAGACTTCTTTATTAGCTTAAGTGTTTACCTAAGTGTTTGTAGGATCAGAGCCAGCAATTATTTTATGTTTAAATCAAGATTAGAAAATCGGTAACTTTGCCAAGAAATGTGTTAATTGAAGGAACATCAGTTGAAACAACTGCCTGTGTGAAAGGATGTAGGTCTGTGATTACATCTCTTAACACTGAGATAGATGTACATTTAACACTGACACCTTCACTAATAATTAATTTGATTGGGTTTTGTCTGGATGTTTTTGTTAGATACTCAACACTGGGTATATTTTCTGTTCCAATGAATTAGCACACCTTCAAGCCAGCTCAGACGGATGTTTTCTGGACTTGTTACAGAAATTTACTACAGATGGGTTAAGAAGTTATTCACAGTGTTGGGGTGAGAAGAGAGAGAAAACTATGGAAAAGACAAATTCGGATTGCTTCACTGCTATATTTTGTACTTCTCTCTTGGAAATCCCAAACCACAGCAGGCATCACCCTGTTATGTTCAGGTGGAGACACAGTGGGATACATGGACCAACATGTCTGAGAGAAGCGCATGTGTAACTTGTGAGTTTTTGAGACTTGTCCTTTAGATTGCTTAGCAGATGTTTCTAAATGAAGGAAAGGTTTGATTGGTTAGTTTTATTACTTGATATGCTTGCAAATGTATCAGGTCATTTAGAAACCTGAAACAATGAGTTATAGTCATAAAAGAACTATGGTAAGTTATATAAAAAGTCAGATATGACACATGAAATTGTGGCATGGTATTCTGTGCTTTGGGTTCTTACTGCTTGGTTAAAGAGTTGGTTTTCAGAAGTCAAACTTTGAAGAAACCATTTTTATTTTCTAAAACCACAAAGTTGCACTTTTGACTTTTCAAAATCCTATTATACAACTATTAGAGGTCAGTTTTTATTCTGCTTGCTTAATTGCTGTTTAATGGGTTCTGTAGAAACAGTTCTTGAAGCTTTAGGTGTGCACCCGCCTGATGTGCTGCTTGTGACAGGCTCAATGTGGCAGCCTTTGTATCTGCAAGCTGAAGCCAATAAAAGTAGTGTTTCAAAATAGCCAGATATGTCTGGTTATTTATTTGTGGCACCTCGGAAGTCAAGTAGCATTTAATGTCACTTTATTTGTCGAGAGTAGATTCTGTTCCAGTTGTAGAGTTGACGGTGGACTCCCGCAGCCCCACATGCCCACGGGCCTGGAGCTGGGGCTGAGCCTGAGCCGTGGCTGAAAGGGGAGGGCCTCGCCCTGCCCTGGGTGCCCTGGCTGTGCTGGCACAGCAGGGAATGCTCACCCTGCACCACGGGACTTGGAGATGAGGAGGACAGCATGGTGTGCACCTCACTGTGCCAGGTCTGCGGGGAGGAGAGCCCCGCGTCTGTGGGGAGGGAAGGTGAGGGAGCCCCGCGTCTGTGGGGAGGGAAGGTGAGGGGAGACCCGCGTCTGTGGGGTGGGGAGAAGGCAGTAGAGTGATTCTTGGTGTGGCTGGACTGCTCAGGTGTCCTTGTCCAATCCTGACAGCAGAAAGTTTGTGTATTTTCTTTTGCCTGTTCCAGAAGATAAATGTGGCATGAATGTATGGTTAGAATGGGCTGTTCACACAGGCTCATTTCAGGGTATGTACGGGGCAGCCTCCCTATACTTCACCTCAGGGTGCTGAGGGGAAAAGTCTTGCCTTGCTGAGTTGGGCTCCTTCTCTGAGGTGTTTGGGAAGCAGCTTTTTTTTCTCCATTTGCAGTGGTAGAAGCTGGTGGGTGACCAGGCTTCTGCACCACAGGTTGCCCCCATGACTGCTCCACTGCCTCTCATCTCTCATCTCACCTGAGTTTCCCTGAAACTGTTTGATTCCCTCAGTGGCTGATGTGAAACTTCATATGAACCTTGTCACCAGCTCTTTTAGCCGACCGGAGCAGTGTGGTTAATAAAGACCTCATGCTAGCGCCGGGAGAGTTCACAGGACTGAAGAGGAGCCATTGCTCTCACAGCCCATATGCTGCTGCAGAGCAAAATGAAAGCACTTGTCCTTACATCGTCACCTCACCTCTCCCATAGCAGGACAGCACAGGGCTTTGCCTTTGCCTTTGCCTGGACTCTGCATACAGGCCCGAGGGAGAAACCTCGTGAGAGAGGCAGGCAGTGCCAGGAGAGATCACTCCAGGGTCAACTCAACTCAAGTCCACTTTCAAGCCTGTCAGAAACATGCAGCTCTGCAGCACAGGAGTGCACTGATCCTGTGCATTGCCCTGTGCTCATTCAGGTGCTCATGGCTAATACAGCTTTGGACTGAGGGGTCTCATGCATCCGTTCCTGGCCTTGGAGCCCATTTGCAGCCTAAAGCATCTTCTCACCCTTTAAGTAATGAATGGAATGGGGATGGAATCTGTTCCTGTTTGTCTCACCTAGAAATATTGGGTGAGTTTGTTCTGAAAATCTAAAATGAAATATGGACTACTTCTAACATTAGACCACACCAGCTTTATTTTCTGAAGGAAGTCAAAGCGTATCTGTGTAGCAGCTTTGTGAATGCCACTTAGTTGCTGTTTTCAAAGCGTTGAACACACCTTGTAAGTTTCTCTGTAATATTAGTTAATAATGACTTTGATAACTGAACAAATTAATCACTTTTTTCCATGGATTGGAATTGTTAGTGTGCTGCCTCTGCAATAACACAGTTTGGGATTATTGGACGCTAATCCTGTCAGTCCTTTCCACACTATCCATAGCCCAGGGCAATTGATTTAACTTTAGCTTTTTAATTTCCTCTTTTGCAAAAAGAGTATCAGAAGCATTGCTCCCATTAAGCTTATATTACCATAATTAGTCTTTTCCATAATTTGATCCTGACAGCAGAGCATTCTGTTGCTACGTGTCATTTTTCTGTGCTGAAAACTGTATGTAGTAAACTTATACTGATCCTGGGTGTTCTTAATAGTTAACACTACTGTTTTTCATGCATCTTGAATTGTGCTAGTTTTATTAACCACCACAAAATAGTGTTTTTAAAAATAATCTTGAAGCATCATGCAGCCTGCTTGCTCCTGCCCAGCCCTCGAGTTGTGTGAGTGATTCTGGTCTCCAGTTGTGAAGGTAAAACACAGTCACACAACATAAATTGAGTAATGCAAAGTTGTCTGCTAATTTAGTAAAGTTTGGAAAGCTTCTAGGAAAAAAAAAATTATAATTCTGAAAACTTGGATTTTAAACATCACTGTCTGAAAATGTAAACTATCTTAAAATCTTGTTATTGCAGGCAAAATGCCAGCCCCTGAGCAGAGCCCGATGGTGGAGGAGGGGCTGCCACAGACAGCGCAGGAGACTTCCACAGGCTCAGGCATGGAACCAGAGACTACTGCCACGACCATTTTGGCTTCTGTAAAGGAACAGGTATCTGCCTCGTTTTCAGCAGTTCATCAGTTCACAGTGTGTGTGGAGTTAACCGCTGTCTCTTACTGCATTGCTGCAACAACCATCACTGTTTATTTCTGTGGCATGTGACCCAATGCCACTGTAGTCTATTTCGTGTATCAGTTTTAGAATCTGCATGTAAGAGGTTTAGTTACCTGCATTAAACAGAAGCATCATTCTGGTGTTCTGTATCCCTTGGAATGTCTGCAGTGCTGTTGTAAGTCAGACTGGAAATGCTGGTTTAGTGGCAAAGAAAGAAGAAAAGCTGGTGTAGAACTGATGCAACATTGGAGTCAGTCATTATAGGTCCTGCAAAGTAAATGTTCAGTGCTACAGAGTCCTGCACATACAGATTGGGTATGATTAATTGTACTTTATTAAAATATGGGCTTTAAACTCTGAGTTTGGTTTCAGTTATCAGTACCAAGGTACTAATACATTTTAAATCTGCAGCGCATTTATGGGTGTGTATCTAAAGTGATAATTTCTGTAGGAAAAATGAAATTGCATTTTTAATAGATTCAGCTTTAATTTGTGAAGATCATTCAAGTGGGAAGAATTGCAGTCCTACAAGGAAACAGTCCAGTTAAAGTTTCTGTCAGTTTTTTCTTTTTTAAATTTGAAGACCACAAAGGGAGAAGGGGTTCTTTGGCTTTCATTGTGTCATACTAAGAAATAATGATCATCTTTATTGACTTAATACACAAACTGTAACATCTGAACCTCAGAATAAGTCTGCTTTGCTGTCTCTGTTTTGGAACTTCCATTAAGATGAATCTCAGCTTGATTCAAGATGAATGCAAACACTTGATATATTAGTTCTTATGTTGTCCCATATTAATATTTTTTAAAAGGTGAGATTTAGGTTATATCTTTTTGATATCAACAGTTTTCATACTCATAATACCTTATTGTTAAACAAAAATCTTCTGAAGAATGATAAAATTTGAATCTTAATTTTCATGCCTAAATTAATAGTTTAAAAAGTAATTTAAGGTGACAATAGCAACCCTAAAAGTTTCTTAGCAGTGCTAAAATTAATATTCACATTTGCAGTGTGCAGGGTATCACTGCCAGAGTCTGTTGCAGTGTGAGAAGTCAGCCAAGACTTACAGATATCTTCAGTCCCTTCTCAGCAAACAACAGTTTGCCTTGTGCCATCTTAGCCTGTCAAAAATGGCCATTGGGGCTCATGTGCCTGAAGTACATTGGTGGTGGCTTAAAGTCAGTCCATTTAGCATTGCAGTGCACAAGGGGCTGCTCACAGTAGTGGCTGAACTGTTGAGCAGCGGCAGTGCCACGGCCGG
This sequence comes from Cettia cetti, assembly GCA_013401135.1. NCBI lineage: Eukaryota > Metazoa > Chordata > Aves > Passeriformes > Sylviidae > Cettia > Cettia cetti. The sequence continues at coordinate 14,550 of VZUI01010593.1, read as the reverse complement.
GCTCGGCAGGCAGCGGCAGTGCCACGGCCGGGCTCGGCAGGCAGCGGCAGTGCCACGGCCGGGCTCGGCAGGCAGCGGCAGTGCCACGGCCGGGCTCGGCAGGCAGCGGCAGTGCCACGGCCGGGCTCGGCAGGCAGGGATCCCTGTGCCCAGGACAGCTCTGTGCAGCTGCTGCAGCTGTGCTGGATCCCATGGAGTGAGCAGTCAGGGCAGTGTTGTTGGGAACAGCTCCAGACACGAGTGTGCACTAAGGGCTTTTATTAGTGTTCGTTTGCCTGCCCAAGCAGTGTTTGTATCTTTTTATTAGTCCTAGAGAAAAAATTATAACGGAATATTTCTTTCTTTTGAAAAGGAGGTTAAAACCTCTTCCTCTTTCCATTTATGAAATGACTGTTAAATATGTGGCTGTTAAATATGTGGCTGATGAAAGCTAAAAAAATTTAAATTGTAATTTATCATTAGTGTTACACAAACTTCAGAACTGTAGCCTCACTGTAAAATGTACAGACACATAGAATGAGTGTGAGGGGAGGAAGATATAAATTGTCCTGCAGTCCTGGAAATGATAATGTGAAAGAATTAAGAGTTGAACTGCTGTTTTCTGGTATTTTTTCTGATGATAAGAATTATGGACATTGACATGTTCAACACCCTTCCTGTGTGGCAGAAAGCCCAGAACAGAATATTTTCCAGTGAAGTTCTCTACTTTATTAAGCTCTAACAGAAACTGCTACACTGTTTGTTGTTTTCTTTAGTACAGGAATTGCTATGAGGTACAGCAGGTCAGTGTTTGTAAAATAGAGCTGCCACACCCTGACCCAAGTGCTTCAGAAACACTGCAGTTGAAACACAATCAAGAAAAGCCATTAGGCAAGATTTTAACTTAATAACAACTTTTTAAAAATTTCTAGAGTAGTTCTAAGATAGATAAATGTGTTGAATTCCTTTGAGCTTTCTGCTATAGCTTGAAAGGATAGTTAGGATTATATAAAAAGTTGCACTAATTAGCCTATGAACCCTACAAGCTGCTTCTAAATAAAGTTTTCATTTGTTTCTACTTGTTTCCTTTTTCTAGGCTCTCAAATCAGTTTAAAGTAATTATTTTACCAAACTGGAGTGTGTCCTCTTAACTCTGATCAGTCTTTGGTTGAGTCAGGTGTTAGACAGCTGGGTCAATCTCCTTTGGTTACATTTTAGGAAAGAAACATTTTTATTTACTCATGGTGTTATAAAATAACAGGAACAGAACAGGTGGAACCTGTGAGGAAATTTAGATCACTACAGCTTTGTGCTTTTGTGACAAAGGTCAGTATCTGTCTTAAAGTGAACATGAGCCCAAGTGGGCAAGAAAACCAAAGGCATCTGGCACTTGTCAAAACTTGTGTGGCCATCAGGACTAGGGCAGTGCACGTCCCCTGTGCTGGCACTCCTGAGGCATCTCCAGTTCTGGGGGCAGTTTTGGGTGCCTCACTATAAGAAATACATTGTGGGGCTGGAGTGTGTCCAGGGAAGGGAACGGGGCTGGAGAATTCCTGAGGGAGTTGGAAAAGCAGCTCAGCCTGGAGAAATGTAGGCTCAGGGAGACTTTGTGGCTCTGCACAACTCCCTGCCAGGAGGGGCCAGCCAGGAGGGATTTGGGCCCAGGGCACAGGGCCAGGAGCAGAGGGAACGGCCCCAGGCTGGGCAGGGCAGGCTCAGGGGGGCAGCAGCAGGAATTTCCCCATGGAGAGGGAGCTCAGGCCTTGGCAGTGCCCAGGGAGGTTTGGGGTGCCCATCCCTGGAGGTGTCCCAGGAATTCCTGGGGTGGCTCTCAGGGCTCTGGGCTGGGGACAGGGTGGGCACTGGGCACAGGCTGGACTCAGTGGTCTGGGAGGGCTTTTTCCAACCTCAGGGAATCTAACAGATTAATTCCTTTTTGAATGCAGGAAAATCCCAAGGCTAATTGTAATAAAGCTGAAACATATTTTCATATTTTTTTTTCTTTAAGTGGATTTGATGATGGATTTTGAGTATTTTGGGTTTGTTGTGGTTCTTCTTTAATTTTTTGTTTGAGGAGGGGATTGTTTTCAATGTGTTTGTTTGAGAGGAGGACTGGGATTTATTTTTCTCTAAAACATGTATTTCACTTCTAAAATGTTACAAGGCTTCCATAGTATCATGGATAGAAGTATATTAGGAATTGCTGAAACAAGTTTTAAATAAAAGTAAAATGTGTCTATACTTCTGAATGTTGCATAGAAGTTTAGTTATGTAGGGAGACTCTTATCCATGTTAAAAGTAAATTGAGTATTTTCATACTAAAATAACTTGTTAAAATTGTAGGGGCAGCATGGTAACAGTAACTTTTGGGGGGGCTGGAATGTAGGGCAGCTAATTGCCAGTTGCTCCTTTTAGGTTTGTGGAATCACTGCTGTTTTCTGTGTTCAAGCTGTATACTGCTGGATTTGGAATGAACTGCTGCTAAATGGACAAGATTAAATGTGATCATTTGGAATTGTGAGTTTCATGCTTAGCACATTAGTTTTCAGTGGCTGGGCTGAGAAAAGGTGTTGCAGGAAAAGCCACTCATCAATGCAGTTTTCAAAAGTATCCAAAATATGCTGATTTTAATGTCTTTGCTAAGACAGAAGCACTTGCAGCAGTGGATTTTTTTTAGTTTGTTCTTTGGCCTAGCTCTTTGTGACACTTAAAGATGGGCAATTTTTCACCTTTTCTTTAGTAAATAAGTGACAGAGTAGGAACTATTGGATATGCTTTCAGATGGATAATAATATATCTCTTGGGTTTCCCTACATGTTTTTCTAGAAGTGTTGTTTGTTCAGGACTTCAGCAAAATCTTTTCCTTTTGTGTAAGTGTATTGAACTGTATAGTATAAATAGAGAATGTATACCTCGCTTTTTTCCTTCATTATTGTTTAAGTACGATTTTTTTACATTATTTTTGAGATTTTTTTTATAAAATTTGGGTGCAGTGTGCCAACCTCTATGTTTTTCAAATGGAAACTGAAGGAAGGATGCATGTTAAAACATCTTTTTGGATGGGAACTATTGATATTAACTCTTGAAGGTTTCTTTACAGTTCATATATGTAGTTCTGTACATTCAGTACTCTGTGTAGGCATGTCACTTCATGGAAATACCTGAAAAGGGACTTACTAAATGCACTTCCAGTAACTGGGCACAAACTTTCCACAGTCTCACTTTGAAATTCTGATTTGCATGCATCTAGTGATCAGTTAGGTGATAAATGTGTGGCAGTTCTGGATTGAAGGCAGTACTTTTTGTTGAATGGACTCCCAAGCTTGGCATGAGTGAAACAAAAATCTTGGTCAACATTTTGTGAATGGCTGGAAGAACTGGGGTTTTCTTTCAACTCTCTTAGTATTGTGTTCAATTATATAGATCACTCTTGCTTATTTGATCCCAGAACTTTGAAGTTTAGAGTTTCTGCTGTTTACCAGCATTTTTAGTTTAGTGAGTCTAGTCTGAGATGTCAACTTCCTAAATGTCTTACTCTAGGACAAGTTTAATGCCACTCCTGTCTCAAGTGAAATACTGAGCTCATTTCATTAATCAAAATTCTCTCTACTCCTTTATCCACATGATTACCTAGAAGTTAATTTTCTTTTCCCCTTTGTACTGTTAGGCTTCAGAGGAGAAACTCCTCTTGAAAAAGAGCCTATCTGGAACTGTGGGTGCCTCTGACATATACGGGTGTATTGACACCTTTTGTAGCACACTTGGTTTAGATTATCAGCTTGTCTGCCCAGCAGCGAGTGAGCCCTGGTGCCCAGCTGGCAGAGCAGTACCCTCAGCTCCAGCACTGACTCGAGCTACCCGAGTGCTGTCACAAAGCTTCCAGAGAGGATGTGTCAGAGGCAGTCCGGGAAAGCCTCCAGTGCCATTCTTCCCTCCTGCCACTGGCAACAGTAAGCTTTCTATAAAATGCTGAAATTTTGATCTCTTGTCAGCTAGAGCAGCACTAAACTGTTGTACCAGACTAGTGAACAATGCATGTATAAAAGTATTAAGGGCTTTAATGGTCTGCTGCTGTTGAATACAGAGTAAGTGTGATCAGCCAGTAATTGTAGCTGTGTCATCTCACATCCTGTAATCTGTGATTCTCTCTGCACTGTCCAATTTTTTTATCTTTTGTCTTCCATTTTGGAAGATACTGAGATACTGAAAGCATGCAAATGCAGTGTGCGTGAGTAAACTTAATTTTTACAGAAAATATTGAGGTTGTTCTAATATGGTTAGTTAGAAGTACAGACTTTTTCTACAGTAGATTCTGGTAGAGAATTTAAATATTGGGTCATTACAGTATGACATCCATTTTGGAAAATGCAGTATTCAGTGCAGGTTGAAGTAGTCAGTTGCTTGATCTAGCTCTGAATTATGGCAGGTGGGAACAGAGAACTCTGCATAGATGAGTGCAAGAGGTTAATGTGAAGGAAGGTATAAATCAACTTCTGTTTTGTTTGTCCTTGTCTTTGCTGCACATTAGTATCATGAAAATGTTCAAAATATAATAGCCTTTTCTGTAGCACTGTGTGAACTTTCACAGGTGTTGGAAGTTGTGTGGCTCTGCACTGTGGTTGCAGTTGAATAAGAAATAGTAAACACAAGGTAAAATATTCCTCTCAAATGTGGACTACACTTTCTTAGATGAGTAACTTGAGCTATTGAAAGAGGCTTAGCTCAATTTTTCAACAGAGACAACACTTTTCTGCTTAAAACACGTCATATTTCAGCTTACAATTGCCTTCATAGTATTTCATAGACATTTGGCATTTGAAGCAACTTAGCGAATCGCAGTGTTACTACAACCAAGAGTACCAGCTCCCAGCCCATCCTAACCCACTCTTCTGCCACAGCAACCACTGAGGACTGGTCAAGTCAAGAAGCTGCCTAGAGATACCTTTGTTTATTGGAGGCATTGTCTCATCTGATATCCAGCTGGACAGTCTGGGTCTGGCTAGCCAGGCATGAACCATTCAAAAGGAGTCTGTGATTTCTCTTCACTGCTTGTGCAATTGCTGCTGATTCTTGCAGAACTGTCACTAGAAAACATTTCGCTAGTCATCTGGACCACTGTTTGTTTAAAGTTTTCTGTGTTTTTCCAGAGGTGCCCTAATCACAACAGGGCAGGAAGAAAGTAATTTTTATTTTTCAGTGTGTGAATGTAGATTCCTCATTCTCATCTATGAGGGATAAAAGTTCCTCGTTAATATAAATGGAAAAGGTGGATCTGCAGCATGGTATCACGATATGATGATGCAGATAGGAGGCACAGAATTGCCCCTAAACCCTCTTTTATTATCCAACACCTGCAACAGGAGAATGGCAGTCTTCATGGTCAGTTGTGCAAACTATTACCATTACTTGTTTTCAAATATTCGTTGGCAAGAGCCCAGCACAGTGTATTAGTGATTGTTGCCTCTTTCCCCAGAGCCACCAGCTTCTCAGAGACACTCAGCTTTCACATGGAAAGGAGATTCAGCTGCTGAGATTGGTGTAACTGGCCTTGCCTGTAGCTTGGTGCAGTGAAATGTCATCTCAAGTGAGATTCCTGCTGGGCAGAGCTCGACAAGGAAGAACAATTGGTCATCTGGTGTGAGCACTCAACACCGACACAGGGTTTGGCCCTCCTCCGAAAGCTTCAGCCTCCAAAAGGAGATTACCCAGCTCTAAAATGTTATGGGCTCTGGTTTTCACTCACAGCAGCCTGTGTGCCTGCAGCTGCTTTCTTGTCCTGTGTGTGCGCTTCCTGATCCGGAGTTGAAATGGTGGTTAAAGCTGTCTTTTATTGTAATTTCCTATTAAGAACTATGGCCTGTGGCTTTGCAGTGGAATTTTAGGTTATGAGCATAAAACCTGCAGTTTGATAAGGTGATTAAGTAGTTGCTGCTAAAGAGGTTTATAGAATTACAGGTTGCTTTTTTCCCCTCACTGTATGTTGAATAATTTTGAATAAAAATAGTTCTGGCTGAGCCAGTCTGTCTGAGAAGATTTATTTGCTCCTTGGGATGCAGTATAGCAGTGTGTTCTGTAATTTTGTCTGTGATTTTACTATGTGTTGCCACATAGATGTTCTGCTGCAAATGCTCATAAGCTTATGAAGAGTTGTATTTGTGTCCTGCCATGCTATTTTGTCAGTAGCCAGTGCTGTAGGAGTCAGTGAGTTGTGATTTGTGCCCAGGGTAGCAGCTCTGTGCAGGGAGCATCCTGTTCAAGGAGTGCGCTCTCCCACTGCTTCTAAAGAGGCTGGATAGAGAAACAAATTCCTGTAGATTCCTTCCAGAACTAGTGGGATGTCTGATAGATACACACATTGTGGGGGTATGTCCACTCAGAGTGGTATAAAATTTCATTTATAAGGAAGCATAAACTAGAAAGGTGATCCATTTAGAGCTAGGTTAGGGCTTACTTTTCTATAATTATGTGATTTAAGGTAAAAGAAAAAGAGTTTTAAAGCATGAGATGTTCCAGCTGTAAAAAAAATGGTAGCTCTAAAACTATCCATCTTGTGTATTTATGCAGGTATTTAAGACATAGCATCTGCTGCAGATATCAAATTTTAGAAGGCACATACGAAAGTCAGCACTTACTGTTTCAAAGTTTGTAAACTGCTGCTTCATTGGACTCCCAGGCTGGGCATGCCAGAAAGTACTCAGACTAGAACATAGAGCTGGATTTTTTTTTTTTTTTTTTTTTTTCTCTTACTATGCTTGCACTTGCAAAAGCACATTAGATCTTCCTAAGCATCAGAGTGATTTAAAACTGGCAGATGAGTTGCAGGTCTCTTACCTCTTTGCTGTTCAGTGCACTATGCAGTTTGTGGCTTTCTGGTCAAAGCCAAGATAGAGTGAGGAACAATGTAAACAAACAGCTGATGGTGTTATTCCCAACTCAGCTGTGCAAGTGTCTCTGAAGTGGCCAAATGAGGCTTGGTGGCTTTTTGTCCTGTTTTTCCTTATCTCCATTTTTCTGATAGAATACAAGTGAGTTTTGATTTTACATGTAGTTTAAATAAATTTTAAAAAAATTATTGCTCTGTTGTCCACTTATGTCATTCACCTCTTCTTCTCTCAAGAAAAATAGAAGTATAGTTCTTCTGTTTTAACTGCCTTTGAGTTTTTTTAGTGTGGGGCAAAACCCAGGGATTTTTATTTAAATGAGCAATTTATTACTTGAGATGTTATGCAGCAAGATGTTTTCTAGAATGCCTCTATCTGTAATGAAAAGGGAAATTAATAGAGATTGACTGAATGGAAGCAATTAATGGCTAGCATGTTTTATTTTATCAGTCTAATAAAATAAAAGGTCAGTAAATAACAATCAGTTCAGATTTGCAGTTTACATCCATGACATTGCTGTTTAAATATTGGTTTAATAGTAAGGAGCAGGAAACATGTCCTGGATGCAAACCCATTTTTTCTGGCCAAAATTGGGGATGTCAGGGTGTTTATTCAGTTTGGTTAGGGAGTTCTCAGAAATGTTTGGACGTGTCCACAATCGCTCATCTCCTCTGGAAGGGCAGTCAGCGGTGTGTGTGTAACGGGCAGTTGGGTGTAGGGGCTCAGATCAGATTCAGAAGTCACTTTTCACATTTGTCATCTGATCTAGTCATTTTGACGAGCAGGACAGCTACTGTTTGCCTTGGTCCTGAGCTGTCTGCCTGATGGCACAGGTACTAATCAGCCTTCTTTTGGGGGGTTCTTGGAGGGGATCTCATTGTGTTGTAGGTAGAAAAATCTTTATCTCAATTGCTTAGAATAGCTTTTTCCTACACTTACTCTGAGCCTCCTCTTGTTAGTCCGAGGCTCCTGAGGGCTGTGGAAGCTCTTGGGGCTGGAGCAGGGAGCAGAGGCCCCTGGGGAGTGCTGGGAGCATGGGACACTGCTGGAGCATCCTTCATCCTACTGAGAAGGGGCACAAGCTGCAGGGAGTGCAGAGTGCTTGGTGAAAGGGCAGTGGTTCTGCCCCGTCCCGTGTGTTGTGGGCTGTGAAGGAGCAGGCTGCAGGAGCTGATATCCCAGGCTCCATACAGCTGCTGGGCAGTACCATTACCTGAGTCACACGGGAGAAACCTCAGCAGTCATTTGAGCTTTCATATCAGAGGAGTGCTCTGCGTTGCACTTGACCTCTGTGTAAGACTTGTTTGGTGCCTTATCTGATTATTAAATATTGGTGTTCATCTGTTTTTATATGGTTTAACCAACTTCAAAGGCTTACAGTATCAGTATGAAAAATAATGCAATTGTTCAATAGAACCCTTTTCTCTGGTCAATAAAAGCTAACTGAGGAGAACACCCTCAATACCCTTTGATGTGACATAGTCTGGATTTCAGAGTGCTAAAGAAAATGGTTCCAGATTTTGGTAACGCCTGTCCTGTGCAGCTCTGGTATTTCCCACGTCACCCTTGCAGCATTGTGTTCCAAAAGCCTCTTAAAAAGGCCAAAGAAGCTTGGTACCCTTGACCAAGATATTTTTAAAAACCTGAACTCAGAAAAGGTGAAATAGCACATCTCTACACTCAGCCAGTTTGAAGTTATGAATCTTAAGGTTTCCAGCTACAGTCAGAATGTAGTTAGGATTTGAAGGTTTGTGATTGGAAAGGTTAGGATATGATATTTTCTGGTTTCCTTTTTTATAGATTAAATTGAAGACTGACTTTATAGGCACTGCTTTTGTTGGACTGTGGTAATGTAAGAAGACACAAAAATTTTAATTGCAGGAGAAATTAAACCCAAGAATGCTTAAACATGTTTTTCTTTCTGTAACAGGTGATAAATCAATATTTGCATGAATCACTGATTTAAAGAACCATTAAATTTCCACTGTTATAGTTAATTCCCCTAAGGAAGAGTCAAAACACAAAACACAACTGTGATGAATCAGTGATTGTTTCAGAGTTAATCTACACCCATTTTTTTAACATCAAGAATGCTTTTCTTTTTATTTTGAAATTTCAGGAGCTTCAATTTCAAAGACTTACCAGAGAACTGGAAGTGGAAAGGCAAATTGTGGCTAATCAGCTAGAGAGATGTAGGCTTGGAGCAGAGTCACCAAGTATCGCCAGCACAAGGTACAGGTCCTGATGACTTTACTTTCATTTGTCCCATAAATTAAAGGCTTTTTAGTGGTACTTATGTCCTCTATACATATATTTTTACCGATAGCTCTTCACCTCTATTAATATCTGAAGGATTAAAAAAAGGCAATTTGCTGTAAAAAGTTATGGGACAGTTTCAAGAGGCCTCTCTAATGATTACAGTATATTCCAGACACTTTCTGTATTCACACCTGGAGAATTGGTGGTTCTCAGGGTCACCGGGAAACAGCCAGCAAGTCCCAGGACTACCTGGTTTTGGTGGCAGTGCTGGTTAATTTGTTTGGGGGGCAGCATAGGCTTGCTTGGGTTCCTGGTACAGGGTCTGGCAGAGTGGGTGGAAGAATCAGCTGTATGGGTGAATTCAAGAAGATAGCTGTTAGAAAAGTTGAAGACTGAAAATTACCTCATTTACTTAAAATATTTGTGAAAATGTCTGCTTACCTGTCTCAGCAAGAAAAGCAAACTACTGATTTTCCTGGTTTCTCATTGCTTGTTAGGTGTAATACAAGTTTCTGGCGTTTAGTACATGGCATTTTATTAGAGAAATCCCCCTATAGTAAGAATTTAAAGTCACACGAAGTTTTCTATATCGTGCCTATAGTTGTAAATGTGATGTTGATGTGGCTATTGCGAAGGGAAGCTGCAGGACAAGTCAAACACGCTCAGTGTGTAGGGGTGCGTGCTGGAGTGTGGCTGGCAGCTCTGTGAGCAGCGCCCGGCGCTGCGGCTGCTGCCTCACAGCACAGATGTATTCCAACCATGGAGGCGTAGCCACGTAGGGAACTGAAGTACTACAGCAATATGTGTGAAGGACATACATTTTTAGCATAATTATATTTTTAGCTTTTTACAGCTTTTCACCGTTTTATAAATATTTAATAAATAGTATTTATTTTTTTCATCTGTTGCCTTTTTTGATGACAGCAGCAGTATAGCCAAGCAGGAAGGTAGGCAATGGAAATCACTGCTTTTCTCTCAAGTGGTACTGTTTAAATCAGAAATACTTTTCACCTTATGGAACACTTGCAGAGATAATAGGCTTAAACTGCTTCATGTCATGCAAAACCTCCAAAAGATGCACTGGGAACTGACCTGTCCAGTCTATGAACTGGAGATCATAATTGTGTTTACGTCATTTAAAAAAAAATGGCACAGTGCTTAACTGAATCAGAAATCTGCAATTTTCCTAAACGTCAGTGTTGTTCCTGAAGGCTTGCTGTGCTGTGCCCAGGGGCTGGCTGAGACCCGCCTGGGACTCCACCAGCCCTTTCTGCCTTAGCAGAGTGGCACAGCCATGTCACTGACAAGGACGCTGGCCCATGCTCTAACCTGGAAATTCAAAGCTGGAAAGTGTTTGAGAGCTGCCATATAAAAATGTAAAGCAGCGCTGGTGACCCTTAGTGTGCTTTGTCTCTAAATGACTTAATGCAAAACCTTTCCATTTGTCAGATTTTTATTTTTTCCAGATTGGCAGCTGGTTCAATTTTGTATCTTAAAGTGGCTTTGAACTAAAGCAGTGAAATGGCAAGGAAAAGGTATGAAATTAAGAAAGGGGCAAAACCAAAAGACAAACAACAAAAAAATCAAATTAATCAAAACCTCAAACAAAAAAAAAAAAAAACAACAACAACCAAACAAACCAATCCAGATCCTTAAAAATACAAGTGAGGAAAAAAATCAAAAGGGTAAAAAAAAAAGGCATAAATGGATTTCAGCAGAGTTTGTATGCATGCTCCATCTCCAGTTACCAAATATTTGTATTACTGTCATATTTGCTTTTATCTTCTCTGATTGAAAACTGTATGCATACTAAGCTGTTACGATATTTCTGATAAAAGAATACTTCTACATGTCTACTAACCTAGTTTTTTTTCAAGGATAGTAGTAGGCTAAATTAACATTTTCCAAAGTGTAGCTTGCCACATGTGGGGTCTCTTGGGATATATTACGTGCTGCTGTCAGGAAGAGACAGCATTGTGACTATTTCCAGCAGCAGCTCGGCATGGGCACTGCAGTGTGTCACCACAGTGGCTTTTAAACAGTGGAATGAAACGCACTGGACTTACTGCTCAAAGCTGCCAGATTTGCTGTCTTCAAAACATTGCACCTGCTAGGTGACAAAATCAGATGATGATATCAGTAGGTGATGTATGCTGGGCTTGTTCCAAAATTATTTAATAAGAGTCAAGGTAAATGCTTAACCAGTTGAAGTATTGATGAAGTAGCTTTCTTCCTGTGAGCCACGGTCAGAGCAGCCTTCTTCATTCCTACATTCTGTACCTGTAAAGGAAGTTCAAGTAGTCAGTTATGTTGGGCAGGGATGTGCCTCGGGTTATAGCCTTGTGTGTGTGACAATAAGGTATTTGTGTGTATTCAGTGTGTGTTACCATTGCCAGCAATGCTGAGCCATGTTACCCCAGTGTAAGGAATTGAGTTTCCAAAAAGTCTCAAGAACAGAGGAAAAGGGCAAGAGTGGAAAACTTGGTGTTCAGGTAGCATGAGAATTCTGGGGCTAGAGGTTGACTCTCAGACACCTGAAGTCTGCATTGGAATCCTCCTTTCACCTGAAGTCTCATTGTAACTCTAGTATAGTTTGTGCTAGCATGTGTCTTTAGCACTCTTTTATACAAATATTTTGTTTCCAAAAAGGATCCTAAATGGTTGTTTTCATTTTAGAAAATAAGTATCTTGTGCTGTTCATGTTGCTGAGCTAGTTTTTTGTAATCGGTAGCTGTGGTAGAAAGAAGTAAAATAAAAAGTCATTTAGAAATTGCTACATCTTACCCAAAATCACAGTCTCATGATGATATTTAGACACAATCAAATCTGATGGACTTGCTTGATTTTCCTTTTAAGAGCTTTTTGTTTGGAGAACAGCAGTTTATAATCACTGCAAAAAAATGATGTATTATTCAAAGTTTGATATTTTTTGTTTAGAGTGAGGAAATACATTTTCCCATAAAAGTATTTAGAGTATCTAATGTTAATACACGGATGAATTCTGCATTTGTCTGCAGAGGTGGTCATGCAGCAGTACTACTGTGAGCACAGGAAAGCACATGGCTCAGAGGAAGGACAAAAGGATGGAGATAGTCTCATTAAAAATGAGTATTGGGAAAATAGAAGAGAAGGTTGGGTTTTACACTGATGTAAGACACCTGCTTGGTCTGTGCAGTGCTTGGCTCTGAAGGCATCTCGTTAACCTGGACAGTCTGACATCTGTCACCTCCTCACTTTCAGAGTTGTAGCTGTGTGTCAGGTGGTTTGACTTGTTCTGTACAAAGGATGGGAATTCTCTCTGGAAAACTGGAAACTGAAAAAACAGTGAGAAAAATGAACAGAAACAGACCTATGGTTTTTGAAGTGATTTACATGTAGAAACCAGATGCTGTCAAGTGGTGATCCCCAAAGCTCCTTTGCTGGACCCTGCCACGGGCAGTGACTGCTGCTGTTGGAACAAGATGTTTGGTGCTGGTGGTACACAGGTGTGTCTGGGCTGTGCACGCTGCTTGTGCTGTGCTGCTGGTGGTGCACACTGGTGTGGGCTATCACTGGCAGCATAACACCTTCAACAGGAGCTGCCTGGCCTAAGTTGTGCCCTCACTTGTCCTGCTGCAGGCAGGTTATGCGGCCTGGTACTGTGACGTACAAGAAGTTACAGTGAAAAATTCCCACTGACTAATAGAAAATTAAACTCAATAACCAATGGTTTGGTTGTCAGGTGTAAAGCACTGCAGAGTGGTATTACATGGGCTATTGAAATTTTATCTGCTGGGGGTTTTGTAAAGTTCTCTATGATTAAAAATGCAGTTAAAAGTCCAAATTAACCACATGGTTCATTTGAGTGATAATTTTTTTTTTCTTTCTGCAGCTCTACTGAGAAGTCATTTCCTTGGAGATCCTCAGGTATTATCTTTTATGTACAATTTGCTTTAAGCCCAAGTAGATTTATTTTTTTTGGTATTCATTGCTTGTTTTGACACAAACAGAACATTTAGCAGCAATGCTACATATCTTTTTCAAGTGTCTTTTCTAAAGTATGACATTAATGTTTTGTTTGTCAGACATGGAACGTGTGTTCCCTATGTTACTGTAAAAGGTACTTGAGCTTACAGGTAGTTGCAAGTACTTCTCTTGTATCTTTATGTGCCTTTGCATTTCTGTGTGAGCTGTGACTGTAACACAAGGCTTGCCATGCATTGGGTCTTTCTTGAAATTAACTAAAATTTTCTTGTGAGTCTTCCCCCTGGCCGGTAAGAAGCATGAAAAAATACTGTGTTTTAAGCCTGAAAATTCTTTTTTTTCTTTTTATGGTTGTTCTTACTTAACTGAGAAAATCTCTGATAAGTGAAGGTTTTTCTGAGAGTGCTTTTTCTACTTTTGTATCTCAGGATAGTGTGAACTTTCTTTCCAAAAGATGCGTTTTTCTTGTACTGCTACATCTGCTCCTAGTTATATTGGGGGGAGAGGGTAGGACTGTCTTCAAGGTGGCATTCCCTGGTCTGTTGGAATAATCCCTCCTGCCCCTGAGAGGCCAGAGCACAGAGCTCTGACAGGTTGTGTGCATCAGGTGCTGTTTGACATTGTGGAGTCGCTGCCTGAGCTCCATGGGTTCTGGAGCGATGGGGGCACGTGCAGGAGCCACTGCGGTACAGGCACAGACAGAGGCTCCTGCAAGTCACTCCTTGTGCTGGGTGACCGTGTGCTCTTGTCATGCTGGCCAGAAGTGGCCCAGTGCAATCCCAGTGCACTTGGCTTTGTAGGGTGAGAGCTGCATGAAGCCCGTTCTGTAGAGCCCTCCTGCCCCACTGGTACGGGGTCTGTTCTCAGAGCTGTGTGGCTGCTGCACAGGGGCCCTGCCTGCTGCTGCTTGTTCAGTCAAGCATGTTCATAATTACCATCATTGGCATTACTTTATATGCCATTCCTGGATTTTGTTTTATTTGGAGATTAAGCTCTTAAACTTGTGCATAATTGTATTTTCATGGTTTCTGTTGCTGCAGCTGAGATGAGCACATGTTAGCTTTTTTCATTTATTTTAAAGCTAATATTTTCAACAACCTATTTGTATTGCCATTTAACTTTTACTAGTCATGGGGTGCTTTTCAGGTATTCTTTCAGCAGTGGTTTTAAACAGAAATCAATTTTTTTTTCAAGTAATAGAGAAACAAATCTTGCATATTTTTTCAATGGGAATGTTGGTTTTTGTGGGTTTTGTTTGTTGGTGATTTTTTAAATCCCATTGTTTTCACTTGTTCTATAATGTCCCAATGACACTTCATTGCTGGTACAGATTGCTTCTGAGAGCTCTCTTCTGATTTTCCTGTAACCTACTCACTTTTCTCCTTGATCCATCCTTGATCCATCCTTGATCCATCCTTGATCCATCCTTGATCCATCCTTGATCCATCCTTGATCCATCCTTGATCCA